>MNCI01037240.1:26431-48923 GCA_015680685.1 Gnetum montanum
CATAAACATCATGCACAAATCCACCATCCACCACATGTCATTTGCTGAAATAAAAAAAGATAGAGAGAAGATCCACCGACAGGATGCATGGTTGTGTTGCCGCAAGAATCATGTGTAGTTGCGATCAAACATCACCAATGCCCTACGAACCGCCAACCGTTGTTGCCACACACACTGCCAACCACCGAGAGAAAGAGGAGGTTCAATCCATGGCTTCACGGCCCTGGCCTCACTGGCCTAGGGCTTCCTGGCCTGACTTCTCCTCCTCTCCCTCCCCAACTCCATCACCTTGATGGCTTTTTATAGCCAATTTTAGGGTTAGGGTAACCCATCTTCTTTTTTTTCTAATTTTTATTTTTCATTTTTTTTTAATCTTTTTTTTTTTAATAAACAAAGGCCCCATGCCAAGCATGGGCGTGTTGATACCAACACTTAGCCCCAACCGAAAAGGAAAAGAGAAAAAAATGGTTAGGACAAGCCCCCAACTAAAAAAGAAAAGAGAAAAAAAATGGTCAATTTAGGCCCTCCTTCTAGCGCCAATAAGGTGTTGATGCATAAATTTTGGTCATACCAACACCAGAAAACCTCGTTTGAGGAGACTATAGCCTAGGGCACCTCCTGTATGGATACGGAAACCCAGAAATAGTCTCAGCTGGAAAGAGCCATGTGACCAAGTGATAGAGAGATAGAGAGATAGAAAACATAGAGAGAGATAAAACATGAAAAAAACTAAAGGAGAGAGAAACAAGAACCACTGATAGGATGCATGGTTGTGTTTCCACAAAAATCATGTGTAGTTGTGATCAAACATTACCAATGCCCTGCGGACCGCCACCTGCATAAACATCATGCATAAATCCACCGTCCACCACATGCCATTTGCTGAAATAAAAGAAAATAGAGAGAAGATCCACCTACAGGATGCATGGTTGTGTTGCCGCAAGAATCATGTGTAGTTGCGATCAAATATCACCAATGCCCTACGAACCGCCAACCGTTGTTGCCGCACACACTGCCAACCACCGAGAGAAAGAGGAGGTTCAGTCCATGGCTTCATGGCCCTAGGCTCACTGGCCTAGGGCTTCCTGGCCTGACTTCTCCTCCTCTCCGTCCCCAACTCCATCACCTTGATGGCTTTTTATAGCCAATTTTAGGGTTAGGGTAACCCATCCTTTTTTTTTCTATTTTTTATTTTTTATTTTTTATTTTTTTTTATTTTTTTTTTATTTTTTATTTTTGAATAAACAAAGGCCCCATGCCAAGCATGGGCATGTTGGTACCAACAATAGCTTTTTCATGAAAGTATCAAACCTTTTATACTACTACCTAGGGGCTTGTTTCAAACCATATAAACTCTTTTTTAGTCTACAAACCAGACCTGAACCTTGTTGTTCTTCATACCCTTCTGACTATTTCATGTAAATTTCCTCCTCCAAATCTCCATGGAGGAATGCTGTTTTTATATCAAGTTGTTCCAACTCTAAGTCCATGCAGACCACCAATGATAGCACTAAACGCATAGAAGAGTGTTTTACCACTGGAGAAAAAATTTCTTGAAATTCAATACCTGGTTTCTGTGCATAGCCTTTCACCACCAACCTAGCCTTGAAACGTTTTTCCCCATTTGCCTCTGTTTTAATTCTGTATAGCCACCTGCACTCCAAGGGTTTTCTCCCTTTTGGCAACTAAACTAGCTCCCAGGTTTTGTTCTGTTGGAGTGATTCCCATTCATCATTCATTGCCTTCCAGTTTGTGGCATCAACACATGTCATAGCTTCCTTCACTGTTTCTGGTTCACCATTATCACTGTAAAGTACATAATTCAATGAGGGAGAGTACTTGTCAGGAGGTTTGGTAGTTCTGGTTGACCTTCTAACCCAATGAGACACATCTGTAGCTTCTTGTTCATCATCTTCTACCTCATTTTCTTGTTGTCCTACATTTTCTCCATGCTCTCCTAAGTTCTCAGCTTGCTGCCAAGTACTTTCAGCATGTTGTCCAACGTTTCCAGATCTGGAAAATCAATGAGTTTCATCATTTTCAATTTCTTCAGTCATGCTAAGAGGAGTCCTCGCTAAGAGGAGTCCTTATGCTTTCTGAGCCATTTCTATCCTTGTCTTTCTTTTGCAGCTCACTAAACATCACATTTTCTCTAAATTTAACATCCCTTCATCTCAGTACACGTTTCAATTTAGGATCCCAAAGTCTGAATCCTAACTCATCTNGCTCTGAATTTAACATCCCTTCATCTCACTACACGTTTCAATTTAGGATCCCAAAGTCTGAATCCTAANTTTTGGAATATGCCTAAATGCCTCACATCCAAAAACTCTTAAATGACTATATGAAACGTTTTTACCTTTCCAAACAACTTCTGGAACAGCATTATTAATTGCAAAATGTGGAGACCTGTTCACCAAATATGCAGCAGTCATAACTGCCTCTCCCCAAAATGTCTTAGGTAGGCCTGCACCTGAAACCATTGTTCTAGCACGATCCAGCAATGTTCTGTTGCATCTTTCAGCAACTCCATTTTCCTGTGGTGTACCAGGAGGGGTACGAATGTGCCTAATTCCTTTGATGTTGCAAAAATCAGCAAATACTTTAGAAGTGTACTCCCCACCATTATCAGTTTGCAAACATTTTATTTTCAGACCTGTTTCATTTTCTACTCTTGCAACAAATGTTTTGAAAACTGAAAACACTTCATCTTTTGATTTCAGCATATAAACCCAAACCTTCCTTGTACAATCATCTATGAAAGTTACAAAATAAATAGATCCACCAAGAGAAATGGGATTCATAGGACCACAAACATCAGAATAAACCAATTCTAACATATTTTTCTTTCTGCTGTCCAAATCCCTACGAAAGTTTACTCTCCTAGATTTTCCAACTAAACAGTCTTTGCAATCAGTTTGAGCATAAGAAAATACAGGAATGAGAGTCTGATTTTGAAGTACCTTTAAGCTTGACCAACCAATGTGTCCAAGACGTCTATGCCATACTTCAGAATTTTCTGTATCAGAAACTGTTGCAATAGAGTTGCATGAATCTACCATCAATGTATATAAGCTGCCCTCCTTCTTTCCTTTCAGAATGGTCATGATTCCCTTGGAAATCCTCCAATGCCCACCTCCACTACTGAAATTCAGACCTGAATCATCCAGCTGTGGAACTGAAATCAACTTCTTTGTAACTTCAGGAACATGTCTAACGTTATCTATTGTCACCTTTGGCATCCCTGCTTGTTGCAAACTTATACTTCCAATTCCAAGAACTTTTAAAGCTTTTCCATTAGCAGCATATACAAAACTAGATTCAACTTTATGATAAGATGCAAAACAAGACTTATCTGGACAAATATGAAAGGAGGCACCTGAGTCAATCAACCAGATGTCACTGCTACATCCATCTGCCACCATTGTACATTGTTCTTGAATCAGAAAACTGACGTTTTCATTAGCTACATGTACCTTGATGTTCCTTCTTCTGAATTTTTCTCCTTTCCTTTTCCTTTATTTTTCTGTGCTTTCCATGCAAAGCAATCCTTCTTCAAATGACCTTTCTTCTTGCAGTACCAGCATTCTTGAGTTTGAGTTCTGCCATGTGATACTCCTCTGTCCGTGCTTCTCCCCCTACTTGGGAAACATCTCCTACTTCTACCTCTTTCCTCTGCTACATGAACATTTCCAGATCTAAAAGATTCATCTACTCTTCCTTCTGAATCCTGAAGGGTAGACACAACCTGTTCAAATGTCACAGATGAAACACTCATAGAAATAGTAATAGATGTCACAATTGCAGACCAGGAATCAGGTAAGTAGTCTAACAAAGCATAGGATTTAACTAGATCTGAAATAACAATTTTATATTCCTCCAACTTATTCAGATTTCCCATCATCTCATCCAAATGATCTTGAAAAAACACATCAGATCTCTTCTTGCATCTAAAAGCTTTCTGATAAGTGTGAAAGGTATTCAAACCTGATACTTTGTCAAACCTATTCTTCAGCGTTTGCCACAGATTATGCGGATCCATATCCGATTTGATTGAGGCCAAAATCTCATTGCTTAAAGTAGGATGAATGAAAGACAATGCCCTAGTCTTAATTTTTCTCCAATTAGCCGTTGACATTCCTGCTGGTTGAGAGGGATCTAGGGCCTCTTGGCAATCCTTTTGTGCTAAAACAGCCTTCATCAAAATGCTCCAAAATGTTCCAATTCCTTCCTACCAATCTTTCCGTTGTTTGCAGCCTCTCCATCTTTTTTTTAAACCTTGCTCCAATACCAGTTGTTATAATCAGTTCTGAAAACACAGATCTGAAAAACACAGATCTAAAAACACATTACAAATGCTCTAGAGAAATTATTAAAAACCCTACAGATCTGAATAAATCATTAAAGACAAAATATTGCACTGTAAGAAACACTATAAACCACTCTCAAAACATTTCAAACTCTAGCAAACATTTGTTATGATAATAGAATGAAAGCTGAAAACAGTAAAAAGGAAATAGCACAAGAACACAGAGAGTTACGTGGTTCAAGCCCCTTTTACCCTACTTCCACAACAATGCTAATCTGTCTTCTATTCTTCTCAAATCTTAAGGACACAAGCCATCCTTGCAACTTTTCAAACACACAATCTGTTATTCCAACAGATCTCAGATCAACACCAACAAGACTCACGTCTCCAAGGTAAAACCTTGATATAATGCTTTCACTTTGAAGCACACCCTAAAAGGCTACCCCAAGCCTTCTATTTATGAAAAAACATGAGGACCAAACCCCAATCCTAATACATGTGGGATAAAACACATCCCCACATCAAATGCAACATAAAAAGAAATACAACAATTAATGTATTTGTCTTCATTTTTCCAACAATTAGAACCTGAAATAATTGTAATATAAGTACATTTTATAAGTTAACGTTATATACCAGAATGAAACCCATAACTTTGACACTCCTAAATCAAGAGTCTTACTATCAAGCTAACACTTCATTCATTCAATAACCAAAGACAATGATAATATAGAAAGTGTACAACAGAAAATGTTTCCTCTAAAATCATATTGACGTGTGTATGCAATTTTTAAGATGAATTTATACACTGGAAAATTTTAAAATTTTACAAGGTTCCAAGAATCCTTAAAAATGAAAAAATCCACCAATAAAAAAATGAAAATTAAAGGCTATTGGAACCTGAAATAATTGTAATACAAGTACACTTTATAAGTTAACATTAAACCCATAACTTTGATGCGTTTAAATCAAAAGTCTTACCCTCAGGCTAACACTTCATTCATACAATAACCAAAGACTGATAATACAGAAAGTGTACAACAGAAACCGTTTCCTCTGAAATCAAGATCAATGTGAAAAAACAGAAAATTGATCCAACACAATATCAACAAATAAGTGGATCGTTTATCTATCTGATAAATATAGAGACTAATAAGTGAATAAGTGGATCATTTATGTCTCTAATAAATATAGACTAAACATAGTTTACTGCTGTAAGGATGTATCCAAGAGAAGCTAAGCACCCATGAATATCTTGAAGTATGTAAAAGGTTTTGTCCATACTGGATTACAGTACTTTTGAAGCGTCCAGATAACAGTTCTCTCATGTAAAAATAAGATACACCAACGTGAGGAACGGAGGCATGAAGATCCATCCTCTGTTTAGTACTCGAATATTAATCCAAACGCAAAAATATCAATCGTATGTTAAAAACAATTGACCATAAAAAAACAGAAGATTAAAGATTACAGTAAAAAATTTGAAATACGCATTAAAACGTGCAATTACAATAAACCCATCAAATTATTGGCAAGAAGAAAGTGACATAACCAAGACATTAAAAAATGAAAAAATGTAATGGTGTAGAAGTTTGAAAAGGAGTTATCAACGAGAAGAGAAAGCAACCATAGCAACCAGACTACAAAATAGAAGAGAACAAAATAGAGACGCTCCGAGGATGAGTCCAAATACAATCCCCGACTGAACCGATCGACCAGCAAATTTAAACTTTGATGCAATCCCAACGAAAACGTTCAACCAGAACTGACATTCATCCCTAAACGCTCCTAGATGTTCAGATACAAATCAAATCGGTTATCGCTCATTTAGATTGGCAATGGAAATCATATTTTGTAGTTAAAACTCTTTATACTGCATTTTGTACATAATTCACTGATTTCCTCAAAGATCCTTGCAAACTCAAAAAACCAACAAATCTCAGACTTCATAAAATTTCCACTTTTCACAAATACTGTTAAAATGCATCTCATCATTTAGCATTCAAAGGCAGACTGCATCGTCTCTTGCCCTACGTATGAAAGGATACATGAAAACAAAATAAAACGCCACTAGTATTGTTCACTGCTTGCAGGGAAAATACATGACTTGGTACAAATATGAAATGAGATAATTCATCCATGTAAACCCTAGCATCGACAGATAAATGCCACTTAACAACAGAATCCTAGTTTAAGAAATTTAATGTATAGTCGCTGCAACTGCAAGCCACTATAATCTATTTATGCATTTCATGGAATTTACTTCCCATTCATGACCAGAACCATTAACGAACAAAACCAATCTAAATGAAACAATTCACCATACAGAAAGAACATAATTTATACACAATGATGAATCAACTTAAATAAAAACGTTAATGGCAAGTGAAAAACTCCAGAATCGTTTCACACAGTTCGGTGGCAAGTTAAATTATATTAAGGGGAAAAAGTTGCTATTGTACAGAAGTCCTGACGCTTAAAAATTATGCTTATCCAGCCCCTCCCATAAAGTCTGAATCTTTGAACAAAATTTAACAAATAAAATTCAAAGAAATTGATTCCACTTCCAACCCTGAATGGCTGTGACTATTACATGAACATGAAACGTGCAGGTATCTTCCACATTGGCAGCAACCTCAACCTAAACCTCAACCAGAAAATCGCATTGTGCAGTCCCGGACAAGTGAAAATTGGATACATAAAATGGTACACATAGAAATCAATAAAGATTACCAGGAAAGCCTTTACTTTCTTCTTGTTTTATCCTGCTTGGCTTTAATGTATTTTCGACCTGATTTGTCACCACCTGCACCAAGAGAAAACCCTCCCGAGAACTCAACACTGCCTGCAAAAGGATTGGGAGTTCTTATTGTTTTATCCCCCTTGGCTTTAATGTATTTTCGACCTGATCTGTCACCACCGGCACCAAGAGAAAACGCTCCCGAGAACTCAACACCGCCTGCAAAAGGATTGGGAGTTGATGGAGCTTGTTGCTGAGCACCAAACGGAAATGGAGATGGCTGGCCAGTTGACTGAGTTGACTGAGACCCAGAAACAAAGTTAGATTGGCCTATGCCTGATTGGGCTCCAAAGGTTGGAAATGTAGAAGCCGGTCCTGACTGTGTTCCAAACGAGGGCATGGTAGGCGTGGTCGCTGATGGCGGTCCAAACATGGGAGCTGGGGTAGATACCTGTGTATCTTCAGCCATGTTATTATACATCTGATCCACTTGTGGGGTAGATTGTTGGAAAGTGAATGATGCACTTGATGATCCGAACTGTAGGGTGACAGAGATGAGAGAATTTGCAGATGAAGAAAACGGAAACGCCGGCGATGAAGCAGCACCAAATGCAAATGCACCACTTGATGAGTTGCTTCCAGAACCACCAAAACCAAATGTATCGGTGCTAGCAGAACTCGCTGAAAGGCCAAAAGAGCTGCCGCTTGCAGAGCCACCTGAAGAACCAAAAAGATTAGATGTGCTGGAATGAGAACCTCCAAATGAAAAGCTTGCTGAAGGACCTGCTCCTTGGGTAGACCCGAAAGGAGTGGTAGACTGAGCAGACGTGGTTGGAGTGGAAGTTCCAGAACCAGTTCCAAACCCCGATCCAAAATTCGACCAGTTTGTCTGGGATGAGGGCAATGCCCTTGAACTTCCAAAAGTGCAGGAAAATATATATGATGATGGTGTGGCCTGTGAAGGAGCAGCCCGAGAAGAACCTCCAAAACCGGGAGAAAACATAGATGGTGGGGCCTGAGAAGAAGCAGAGACACTGGAAGCTCCAAAACTGGGCAAAAACACAGATGCAGCACTAGACTGGGTTGAAGATTGCCCTGTCGTAGCTCCAAAAACAGCTGCAAACGTACCACTGGATGCTCCAAATCCATTTCCCAATGCCGGTACTGACTGCTGGGAAGATATGGCAGCAGTTCCAAACCCAGATGGTGTTATTGAAGTTAATGTCGGGGATGACGATGCAGCACCGGATAACCCAAATGTCACTGATGATGGAGCAGTTCCAGAGCCAAATAACGAGCCTGAAGTATTATTGGTCCATCCGAACGATGGAACACTAGCAGAACCAACTGACATTGTGTTTCCAGCGAACGTTGTTGCACTGCCAGAGGTAAATGATACACTGCCCGAACTAAACGACGCTGATACAGTAGAAACAGCTGTGACAGCAGAGACAAAAGAAGATGCACTGCCAGACGACCCAAAAGGAAATTTAATGACAGAAGCAATGGTTCCTGAGCCGCCTGAACCAAAGTTAGGAACCACTGTCCCCGAGGTGCCAAATGATGATGCACTGCTTGCTGCGAAGATTGCGCTTCCAGAATCAGACGTAGCAGCTGTGGCCTGGGATGTGCTGCTTAAAATCTGTTATGTTAGGTGACCCGAATTCTATTTCTGCCTTTTTCCTTCCTCATCCTGGGCCTAGGTTTATTGTATACGTGCATACATATATATATATATATACATATATGTTGTTTTCAGTTAGGTTAGGGCTGGATGTAATGTTTTGGTAGTCGCCCTAAATACTCCCCTCTTTGTACTCATCTTTGATCTGGTGAATTTTTCTCCATCTCTGTCTCTGGTTTTTTTCCAATTTTGGGGTTTTCAACCTAAATTCTGTGTTATTGTTTTGATTTCTATTGCCTATGGCGTTTGTTATTTTCTTTTTATATTATTTTTCCTTCAAATTGGTATGGGAGCTTATTGGTTTCATCTCAGCAATGGAAACTATGAAATTTGATATTCCGCTTTTACATTGCAACACCAAATTTTTGCTATGGTAGGTCAAGATGCCAGCTGTGGTTGTGCAGAGGGATTTGGACGATGCACTATTAGGATTTGACAAGATGCCCTCACCTTGGACACCAAAGGAAAAACAACATGTGGATCGAAAGGCCCTATCTCAAATTCATCTTCATCTCTCAAATCAAATTTTGCACGATGTTTTGAAGGAGAAAACCGTTTCTACGTTGTGGTTAAAATTGGCGCAATTGTGTATGACGAAAAGCCTAATTAGCAAGTTGCACCTAAAGCAGCAATTGTACTCTCACCGTATGACAAAAGGTACGTCTATTAAAGATCACTTAAACTGTTTTTAAAAAAATTGTCTCTGATCTAGTGAATATGGAGGTTAAGTATGATGAAGAAGATTTAGGTTGATTCTAGTGTGTTTGCTACTTTCTTCATATACAACTTTCAAAGATACTATATTGTATAGTTGTGATACTCTCACTCTAGACGAAGTTTATGATGCTTTGTTCTCTAAGGAGAAAATGAAACAGCTTGTGGTTGGATCAAAAACTCAAAGGGCCTTGTTGTTAGAGGGAGGACATAGGAAAGGAATTCTAATGGTGCAAAAAAAGGGTTGATCGAAATCTAAACACAGAGAAAACTTGTAATTACTGTAAGAAGAAGGGGCACATCAAATCTAAATGCTACAAGTTACAAAATAAGAATAAGAAAGCTAGTGCTAATTAGAAGGGAAAACAACCCGAAAATTTTGGTGAAGCTAGTGTTGCTGAAAATGCATACGGTGATGGGGAACTCCTAGTTATTTCTGATGGTAGCTTCAAACCTTGCAAGGATTGGATTCTTGATTCAGCTTGCATGTTTCATGTGTCCTAATCAGGACTGGTTATCAACATATGAAACAATGTCTAAGGATGCTATGATGATGGGAAATAATGCCTTTTGTAAGATAGCTAGTATTGGAACAGTCAGAATTAAAATGTTTGATGACGCTGTGAGGACACTTGGCGATGTGAGACATGTCCCATATCTGAAGTGTAATCTTATTTCTTTAAGTACCCTTGATTCAAATGGGTACAAGTACACTGGTGAAGGTGGAGTCATGAAGGTTAGCAAAGGTGCTCTTGTTGTGGTGAAAGGGCAAAAAAAGTCTACCAAGCTATATGTTTTGCAAGGTTCTATGGTTATAGGTGATGCAACTGTCACTACTCCTTCCTTATCGGATGGTGATGTTATTAGACTATGGCATATGCGTCTTGGGCATATGAGTGAGAATGAAGTGGTTGAATTGAGCAGAAGAGGACTTCTTGATGGACAGAGCATTAGTAAATTGGAGTTCTGTGAGCACTATGTTTTTGGGAAGTAAAAGAGGGTTAGTTTTAGCAAAGGCATTACAACACAAAGGGGACACTTGATTATATACATTTTGATCTCTGGGGACCATCGAAGGTGCTTTCTAAAGGTGGTGCTAGCTATATGTTAAGTGTCATTGATGACTTCTCCAAAAAAGTTTGGGTGTTCTTCTTAAAGCAAAAGAGTGATGTGTTTGCTATATTCATGCAGTGGAAGACTATGATTGAGAAGCAAACAAGGAAGCACGTAAAGCATCTCTGCACTGATAATGGCTTGGAGTTTTGCTTTAATGAGTTCAATGCTTTCTACAAGACAGAAGGAATTTTACAACACTTAACCATTCATGGTACTCCGCAGAAAAATAGTGTGGCAGAGCGAATGAATAGGACTTTGATGGAGAAAGTATGTTGTATGCTCTCCAACTCTGGTTTACCTAAGTTATTTTGGGCCGAAGCTGCTACTACAACTTGTTTTCTTATTAACCGCTCTCCCTCAATTGCTATTGACAAAAAGACTCCAAAAGAGGTATGGTCTAGTACTTCTATTAATTATTCTGATTTGAAGATATTTGAATGTCTTGTATATGCTCATGTTGATAATGAAAAGCTGGAACCTAGATCTAGAAAGTGTATCTTTCTTGGTTATAAGTCTGGTGTTAAAGGATATAAGCTATGGTGTCTAGAAACCAGTAAAGTCATAATTAGTATAAATGTTATTTTTGATGAAACTACTATGCTTCATGACTTGCCTTCTAGAGATTCTTGTGATTTAAATCAACAAAAGTCAAACACACAGGTGGAGTTTGAGATTGGGTCAGAATCTACATTAGAGTCTACATCTCTCCCTAGCTCAGAGATGCAGGGTGATTGTTTCATCATCACCACCACCACTGCCACAATATTCTCTTGCTAAAGATAGACCCAGAAGAGATGTTAGACCTCCACAAAGATATGCTGAAGCTGACCTAGTATCTTATGCTCTAAATGTGGCTACAGGTATTGTTTCCAGTGTAGAACCTTCCACCTATTCAAAGGCAGTTAGTTGTGATAACTCTAGGAGATGGATGATTGCCATGTAGGAAGAGATAGAATCGCTTCATAAGAATGACACATGGGACTTGGTGAAATTACCAAAGGGTAAGAAAGTTGTTCATTGCAAATGGGTGTTCAAAAGGAAAGAAGGCACACCAAGAGTTGAAGAAGTAAGGTATAAGGTGAGGCTGGTTGCAAACAGTTACAGTTAAGTTCCAGGTGTTGACTTCATATATGTGTTTTCTCTAGTTGTAAAGCAATTCAATTCGAGCTTTGCTTGGTATTGTGGTCATGCATGATTTTGAGCTTGAACAATTGGATGTGAAGACAACTTTCTTGCATGGAGAACTCAAGGAGAATATCTACATGCAACAGCCAGATGGCTTTATAGTTTTAGGAAAAGAAGACTATGTGTGCTTGCTGAAAAAGTCTCTTTATGGCTTGAAACAGCCACCTAGACAAGGATATAAGAGGTTTGACTTGTTTATGATCACTTGTGATTTCAAAAGAAGCAGTTATGACAATTGTGTTTATTTCAAGAAGATTAATGATGGGTCATTTGTATACCTACTTTTTAATGTTGATGACATGTTGATAGCAGCCAAGGATAAAGAGGAGATAAGAAATGTTAAGCCCAACTTAGGAAGGAATTTGACATGAAAGACTTGGGGGCAGCAAATAAGATACTTGGCATGGAGATTCTGAGAGATAGAAAGGCAGGTAAATTGTACCTAAGTCAAAAAGGGTACATTAAGAAAGTCCTTTACAGATTCAATATGTAGAGTGCCAAACCTATTAGTACTCTATTAGGTGCACATTTCAGACTTTCATCTACTTTATCTCCACAATCAGATAATGATGTTGATTATATGTCACAAGTTCCATACTCTAGTGTAGTGGGTTCCCTAATGTATGCTATGGTTTGTTCTCATCTAGATTTATCACATGCAGTCAATGCAATTAGTAGATACATGGCTAATCCAGGTAAAGAGTATTGGAAAGTAGTTCAATGGAATTTCAAATTCTTACATGGCTCTACTGATGTTTGTTTGCATTTTGGGAGACTAGAGATGGGGTCACTGGCTATGTTGATTCTAATTTTGCTGGAGATCTCGATAAGAGAAGATCACTTACAGGGTATGTTTTCACCATTGGTGGTTGTGCTATTAGTTGAAAAGCTACCCCACTACAATTGCATTGTCTACTACTAAGGCTGAGTATATGGCTATTACTGAGGCTTTTAAAAAAGCCATTTGGTTGAAGGGACTATTTTGTGAACTTAGTGAAGATTTGCAAATTACCACCATTTATTGCAATAGCCAAAGTGCTATTTTCCTCACAAAAGATTAGATGTTTCATAAAAGGACAAAGCACATTGATGTGCAGTATCATTTTGTGTGTGATATCATTGCTCATGGTGATATTGGTGTGAGCAAAGTTAGTACCCATGATAACCCTTCTGATATGATAACCAAGTCACTTTCTCTTGCCAAATTTGAGCATTGCTTGGACTTGATTGGTGTTTCTAGTTGAGTTTTGCCCTTGGGAGCTTTTGTTGAAGAGGTGGAGACCTTTTGTAGAAGATTGGAGATTTGTTCCTTGTAAGGGAATTCATGTCAAGGTGGAGATTGTTAAAGTATGGTTAGGTGACTGGAATTCTATTTTGGATCCAGCCCAAAGCCCCTGCGGTATGGACCTTGTTTGTTTGGCCCATTTTTCTTTTTCATCTTGGACCTAAGGTTTATATATATATATATATCAGTTAAGGCTCAATGTAATGTTTTGGTAGTTGCCCTCAACACTCCCCTTTGTACTCATCTTTGATCTAGTGAATTTCTCTCCATCTCTGCTTGTGCTTTTTTTCCCAATTTGGGGTTTTCCACATAAATTCTGTATGTTATTGTTTTGATTTCTATTGCCTATCATGTTTATGGTTTGGAAATACACTAGTACCATATGCATGTAGCAATACTTTAAAGAATATCTCTGACTTTCCCTCTGTGCCTAATGGAATTATAAACTGTTTTTTATTTTTTAATTAATAATGTTTATAGGAGTGCTGTGAGACCAGATAAACTCGGTACTAAGATTGCACATCTTTCATTTCCAGCAGCATTGGCTCTAACTGTGGATCCTCTTGCTTCATTAATTGATACCGGGTTTATTGGGAAATTTGGTATGATATAATTGATGTTGCAGAATTTTTCTTAGCTAGTTTTATATCTCGTAATTTCAACTTTGCATGCAAGGCAGACAAACTACTGAAGATGTCTTTCCTTTGATTATTAGAACAAAATGTTCAAGATGGAATTAGAATAGAACTTCTATTCAAACATAAAATCTGTTAGACGAAGATGAATGCTGGAACTAATCATCTATCCCGTAGCTAATATTCATGTTAGAAGAATTGAATTTTACAGTCAGGGTGCTCCCATTAAGGGACATGACTTGAATTTCCATGTATTTTCTGAAGATGGATTCATACTTTTTAATACAACAGTTATGTTGCTTGAATTATTGGCATGCTACATTTATTTAAATTAGAATGTAAAAGAAATGTTAAAAAAGAAAACAAAAGAAAAAAGTAGAGCTACTACAAAGAATTTGATCTTCTTTGATTTCATGGGTATTTAGTTATTGTGTACTTGATAAAGCTCTCATGGATTTTCTGTGGATCAGGTGCAACGGAATTTGCTGCATTGGGAATTTCTATAGCAGTATTTAACCAAGTATCAGAAGTATTCAACTTCCCCCTTGTGTCACAACTTCTTTGGTAGCTGAGCAAAATGCAACCATCAAAAGTTCATGTCAGGACTTAGCAAGTGATATACCGTTAATGGATGGCGACGCTGATAACAAAGAAGAAGAAATTCCTTTCCGTATGGACATTTTCTATGTTAGGAATTCATTTAACATATTCAAAGGGAGCTCAATCTTGCCCTATTTCATTACTTTTTCAATCTGGGCAGTCATTGTAAAGCAATAATATAGCAACTAGGAGGCTTATATTTTTCACTGTTGCAGTAACAGGTTAATCAAAAGAGTGTTCTTCCATCTGTATCATCAACTCTGGTCCTTGGAACAGTTCTTGGTATAGTAGAAGCTTTGATTCTTATTGCTGGAGCAGAGCCGATTTTGGGCATCATCATGGGAGTCCATGCTGTAAGTTCATTCGGTCTAAATAATCTTTAGCTACTGTTCATTATAGCATAACAATATTACCATTTTATCTCATTTTATAGATTGCTGTCTCCAAGAGTTCTATGTTCAAAATAAATGTTAAATGCAATGCTGAATAAAATTCCAAGATGATTGTTCAGTTATGTTAGTTTAGATTTAGGTGATGCTGTCAAGAATTCTGAAATGTTTTGTCCTTCTTACACTTGTTAGAAGATATAACATTCCAGAAATACTGAAATGTTTGTAGAAGCAAATTGTTTGAAAGACAAGTGATAAATGTGTACATTAACAGGATTTGCCTATGAAAATGCCTGCAGAGTGGTATCTGAGACTACATGCCATTGGTGCACCAGCAGTTGTTTTGTCCCTTGCCATACAGGGTGTATTTCAAGGATTCAAGAATGCAGCAACACTTCTGTATGCAACAGGTAGTAAAGAGTCTACAAGCATTTTTTAAGTCCTTAACCTGCTGCACAGAAGCATAGGTGCAAACTTTCATTCTTTCCAACGTAGTTAGAATATTTAGTTGATTGAGATATCAACATCATGAAACATTGTATACTTGTGTATGTGCTTTATCACATGATGTTTCAACTGTTTTTAGCACGTGTTTTTAGAAGCATAGGTGCAAACTTTCATTCTTTCTAGGTGCTAAAAACAGTTGAAACATTGTATACTTGTGTATGTGCTTTATTATGTGATGTTTCAACTGTTTTTAGCACGTGTCTTTTACTATGCTTGCAGTAGCAGGGCATATATCCAATATTACTTTGGATCCAATCCTTATATTCTATTTCAAACTCAGAGTAAATGGTGCTGCAATAGCTCACACAGTTTTCCAGTACGTTTTTCTGGAAGTATTTTTCTTGCCATTATCTAGTATGATATGGGGTTAAGAACTTGTTGAATGTTTAAGCTGCAAGTTGACTTTATTGAATATAGTTGTCTCCCTTTTTTTTATTTGTTTCTTGGCAGATATTTTGTAGTGGCTATTCTGTTGTGGAAGCTGAGGCAGCACGTTGTACTTTTGCCTCAAAAGTTGTCTGATCTGAAGTTTGAACATTTTTTAAAAAATGGTAAGCTGTATATCGGAGATTCTATTATTGTTTTTCATTTAACTTTCCTAGAACTTTGGTTTTTTTATATGAAACTTTTGTTTTCTAGTTATCGGAATTAGTACCGATAAAGCATCTATTTTAAATTTCCTCATGTTCTGGTATAAATGTAATAGTCTAAATTTGTTTGTAAATTTTCATGATTAGAATTTTCGAACCAGGCTGGCCATTATATGCACTTCTAACATTGAATATTGTAATTCATATATGATAGAACAAAAGCTACTTGTATTCATAATCAGAAATGAATGCTGGAGTATAGTTATTACAATGCCAAAGCAAGTATATCCTTGAAAAATCAATTGCAAGTTATGATGAATCTAGTATGATTCAAAGCATCTTGTAAAAATACAAAATACATGTTATACATAATACATCCTCAGCTTTTGGAAATTAGAATCATTTTTATCCATAGTCATTCATTATTAAAGAGTCAGCATAGCAATCTGACCCTCTGTGCTGCTGTTTCAATACAAAATGTTCATTTCGTCTGGTATGTGAACTTTTCTATTTTGTTTGGCATCGGATAGGCCTAGATGCTTTGTAAGGCAGGGAGACACTAGACTAGTAATCTTCGAATAATATTTTGTTTGTTAGTTGTGATATTTTGTAAAATGATTTTATAGATGACTGAGATTTACTGCGTCCATTGCAGGTTTTCTTTTAATATGTCGGGTTATGGCTGCTACATTCACTGTAACTTTAGCAGCATCAATGGCAGCCAGGTTGGGAGCTGTTCCTATGGCAGCATTTCAAAGTTCCCTGCAAATTTGGCTGGCCACTTCACTTATTGCTGATGCTCTGGCCCTTGTTGGACAGGTTAATATCAGCCAGTTCATGGTTTTCATTTAAGAACATAAACAGTGGAATCGTATGCTATTTTCACATCATCTGAATCACGAGTTATTATTTCTTAAAATTTAAATGGTTTATTAGGGAAGCACTGATCTTAAAGACAATGTAACATGTTAATACCTTGAAATTGAAAATGGCTTTGAATATTACTACCAACCGGCTGCTTCTATCATGGGGAGACTTCTCTGTTGTAATTGATTATTGGAATCTTCCAAATCATCAACTGTTTGTGTAAGATTTTATTTATGATGGTTATAATTTATGTTATTACTAGCGAACCCCATTTTTTTGGGATAAGGCTCGGATGATGATGATGATGATGATTATTTATGTTATTATGTGTGTCTTTTGGCTTTTTGTAGGCTATACTGGCAACTGCCTTACTGCAGGTTAGATTGAAATGATTCATTTTCTTTGTTAATTTTATTCTTGAATGTTCATTTTTTGATTAGCAATCATGCAATATGAAAAATTACCTTCCAGAATCATGATCACTAGAACAATTTACAGGAAACTTATTAAATGCTTCTGAATCTTGTTGGTTTCAGATGGGCTTTATTCTTGGAATTTCTCTTGCTACAGTTTTAGGTGGATCATTAGGCTTTGTGTCAAGACTATTTACAAAGGACATACAAGTGCTGAGGATGATAAATATTGGAATTCCTGTAAGCGTCCTTGCATTTCATATAATGTGTGTCTTATGCAACTCTAGATTGATGTTCTTGGTTTCCTTTTATGTAGTTTGTTGCAGCTACCCAACCTTTGAACACTTTAGCATTTGTTTTTGATGGCGTCAACTATGGTGCTTCTGACTTTAAATATGCAGCTGTTTCTATGGTAAGATAAAGTATTTACTAATCAATTAATCTTGATTTTAGCGTATCTATATGAATCACCAACCTTTTAGCTATGCATCTTGTTCTATTTATGATCAAATATATTGATCTGGAATTGTATTTCATTCATGACCTCCTCAATTAGACTTTTTCATTTTGCAGATATGTGTGTCCATAATCGCTGTACTTTGCTTGCTTGTAATATCACACCCTTGGGGCTTTACTGGGATATGGATCAGTTTAACAATTATGATGGCACTAAGGATGGTTGCTGGAGTTTGGAGGTTAAACTTTTTTTATAAAAAAAATGCTGTGTTGTTCGGTTTTTTCCTTAAATCAAGGAAATAGAAAATTAATTATGATCTCTGATGTGACCTTTGTATGGGTTGTTTTGTAGGATAGCAACAGCAACAGGACCTTGGAAGTTTCTCAAAAAATGAACTGATTGGTGTATTAATACTAAAGGATAGTATACAATACGAAACACATATTGGTAGATATTTCCTTTTGAAAATTCTATCGTATTAGTGATTTGCCATTAAAATCTATTGAAAATATTGCTGTTTTTCATTTAAATTTAAAATCTATTTATCATATAATTAATGCTCGGATAAGAAGTATACCATCATGTATTGGTGCAAAATCCAATTGTTCACAGATCCTACAACCATGGAGAACAAGTAATCATTGTTCAGGAAATGGCCTATAGAATTTATAAAAAAAAAGAATTTACGCAATAGTATAAAACTACATTCCTTCAGAGACATCACATGAAGTTAACAATAAACATTCAATAGTGGTAAGTTATGTGGTGACTGATCCAACACGGCTCAAAACCAGTTAGCAGCAATGAGCAATAGTTAGCAATAGTTACTGGTTCCAGCAGTTAGTGGTTCTCGTCCAGTTTCCGTTAACCATAATTGTATCTAGCAAANCGTTCCTGTAACCATAATTGTATCTAGCAAAAATTATTTAATAACAATTCTCATGCATTTCTGGTGGTGTGCTTGCTTAAACACCACACAAAGCTGTGTGTGTTGCCTATGTTTTCTTTTTCTTCGGTTCTTTATCTATTCCTGAATATAACAACTAGATCAGTGGGAGCAATGGCCCGAGGATGGAAAAGTCCAGATCAACAAATTCAATGAAACAGACTTTGGGTTCTGGAAGATGCAGATTGAAGATTATCTGTATCAAAAGAAGTTGCATGAACCGTTGCTAGGGAAGAAGCCAAATCAAATGGATCAAGAAGATTGGAATCTCTTAGATCACCAGGCACTTGGATCAAGAAGATTGGAATCTCTTAGATCACCAGGCACTTGGTGTGATTAGATTGACATTGGCAAGAAACGTCGCATTCAACATTGTTAATGAGACAACCACTGCAGGTTTAATGAAAATGTTGTCAAGTATGTATGAAAAACCATCTGCTGCAAACAAGGTATATTTGATGCGTCGGTTGTTCAATCTGAAGATGGGTGAAGGTGCATCAGTTACAAATCACATCAATGAATTCAATACGATAATTAGTCAATTGAATTCAGTGGCGATCACCTTTGAGGATGAAATCTAGGCGTTGATTTTGCTGTCATCTTTGCTAGAGAGTTGGTCTGCAACAGTGACTACTGTGAGTAGCTCATCAGGTACTTTAAAATTAAAGTTGAATGATATTCGAGACTTGATTCTTAGCGAGGACATTCGCAGAAGGGAGTCAAGCGAATCCTCAGGGTCTGCTTTGAATACAGAAAGCAGAGGTAGGAGCTCACAACGTGGTCAAAACCATGGTAATGGTAGATCGAAGTCCAGAGGCAGAGGAAAATCTAAAAATCACAGGGAAGTTGTTTGCTGGAATTGTGACAAGAAGGGTCACTTTAGAAATCAGTGCAGGGCACCAAAGAAGAAGAAAAATCACATTCAAGATGATGAATCAACGAATTCAGTAGAGGAGATTATTGTTGATGCTTTGATTTGCTGTGTGGACAATCCCATTGAATCTTGGATTCTGGATTCAGGTGCTTCATTCCACTCCACTCCATGCAAGGAATTGTTACACAATTATGTTGCAGGGAAGTTTGGAAAGGTTTATCTTGCAGATGATGAACCTTTGGATATTGTGGGGAAGGGTGAAGTTCAAATAAAGACCACCCAAGGGATGCAATGGAAATTGCAAGATGTAAGACATGTTCCTGGACTTCAGAAAAATTTAATCTCCATGAGTCAGATGGATTTGGATGGGTATACAACAACATTTGGCGATAGATCATGGAAGATTACCAAGAGAAACTTGGTTGTTACACGAGGCAGTAAGGTGGGAACATTGTACATGACTACAACAAAGAAAGATGCAGTTGCAGTTGCTAACTATGATGGTGATTTAGTCCTATGGCACCGAAGACTTGGGCACATGAGCGAAAAAGGTATGAAGTTGTTGGCTTCAAAGGGAAAGTTACCAAAGTTTAAGTATGATAATGTTGACTTGTGTGAAGATTGTGTTTATGGGAAGCAAAAATGAGTTACTTTCTCAAAGATAGGGAGGATATCACAGACTGAAAAGCTTGAACTGGTGCATTTAGATGTATGGGGGCCAGCTCCAGTGAAGTCTCTTGGAGGCTCAAGCTATTATGTCACCTTCATTGACGATTCCACTAGGAAGGTATGGGTTTATTTTCTTAAAAATAAATCTGATGTGTTTGCTACTTTTAAAAGGTGGAAAGCTGAAGTAGAAAATCAGACTGGTTTAAAAATAAAATGTCTGAAGTCAGATAATGGAGGGGAATATGACAACCAAGAATTCAAGAATTTCTGTTTAGAAAATGGGATCAGGATGATCAAGATAGTTCCAAGAACGCCAAAGCAAAACAGTGTTGCTGAACGGATGAATAGAACCTTGAATGAAAGAGCTAAGAGCATGAGAATATACTTTGGGCTACCAAAGTTCTTTTGGGCAGATACAGTTAACACAGCAGCCTGCCTCATTAATCGAGCACCTTCAGTTCCATTGGAGTTTAGAATACTGGAGGAGGTATGGATTGGGAAGGAGGTAAATCTTTCACATTTGAAAATTTTTCGGTGTGTCTCGTATGTGCATATTGATTCAAATGATAGAGATAAGCTTGATCCTAAAGCCAAGAAATATTATTTTATTGGCTATGGTTCTGATGATTTTGGTTATCGTTTCTGGGATGATCAAAATAGGAAAATTATCAGACATAGGGATGTCATTTTTAATGAACACATGGTGTACAAGGATAGGTTCGATTTAGAACCCAACATTGTAGGGAAGCAAGAAAAGGAATGTGAGAAGGTTGAACTAGAAGAGATATCTGAGAGGGATGTAAATGGAAGGACTCAAGCAAATCCTAAAAACAAGATAGCTGAAAATAAAAATAACGTTGCAGAAACAGCCACACCAGAGCCTCAGTTGAGAAGGTCTGCAAGAACACCAAAGTACTCTCCCTCATTACATTACTTATTGTTGACTGATGTTGGGAAACCAGACTGTCTGGATGAAGCAATGCAGGCAACAAATTTTGTTGAGTGGGAGGTGGTTATGAGAGATGAGATGAAGTCACTCCATAAAAATATGACATGGACACTAACTGAGTTGCCAGAAGGAAAGAAGGCATTGTAGAATAAGTGGGTGTACAGGGTCAAGGAAGAACATGATGGCAGCAAAAGATACAAAGTAAGGTTAGTTGTAACAATGTTGCCCCAGAGAACGTTGTTCGGCACCCCAAGAGTTTCCCAAGTAGATTCTGAATCAGGGCAAACTCAAGAGGAATATGCCTTAGCAATCAACAGTCCTGAAACACATGCCAACAAACAATGTGTCAGTGTTAGCATGTCTCCTGAGCGGTGTTTCATAAACAATATTCACGATTCGTTAACAAGCTAGATAGCGCTCCCTTGCTCCACTCACGTGGACACCACGGGGACTACCAGCTGAACCCTCCAGATTCATCACCGCGTGCTGGTAGTTGGTGTCATGCTCCAAGGAGCGCACGCAACATTCCCATAACATGTCCCATGACACACCCGGTAAAAACACCCCAACGCAAAGTTGAACTACGCAACCCTCCCAGGCAAGGTCCTACCGAGTGGGGTAATGAGGTAGGTTGTAGCCTCCTCTTACTAATGCATGGAACTGCCATGCCAGTCTGTTCCCGAAGACACAAGGAGAGGAGGACCCCTTGTGCCCCCATAGCCCCCGAACCGTGGGGGAGGTAGTAGGCTACCTCTCTCACAATTCTTCCCCGCTTAAAATGAGCGACGACCTCGGAGCATGGCCTGGGTAACCCGCGAGGCTACTACATCAAAACCAAGGGAGAATTCCGCTAATTCCTGGGAAGTACGCCCATGCTATTCTGAGTCAATTCGAAGGAATCTTTGGTTCTAGAAGATCCAACTGCTAGGGCCTAAGGCCGTAAAGCATTTTTATTGAACTCGACCGTCTTACTAGGATCCGGACTCATCCTAGCATCTGACACCCAAGTCAAGAGCATCACTCCTCAAGACTTGGACTGTCCATCCTTCCATACCTGGCCTAAAATGTCATGCTATGGGAGGACATCAAGTGGTCTATCATTGCAACATGATAAAACGCACCAACCTAGGGATCCATGAGTTCCAGGGCGTCCCCTGACTCGTTTGATCCCAAGATCTAGGGGTCTTAAGTTCAACACTCTTTGAATCTTAAGCCCCATCGCCTATAGAGCACTTTGAATGGCTCCAGGCACCTTCCTCCCATGTTTGAGGCCGACTCCCATAGGAATTCGCTCTCGAATCCTATAAGGCACCACATTGTCGCACCTCTTCTGATTTTTTTTTTTTCACGGGAGGTTTCTCCATCCATCATCGGAGCAGCCAAGTTGGGAGGTCAATTGCTTGCTCCCTATAGAAGTCCAGGATCAAGTTTTCCTAGGACCTCAAGCGCTCCAATGGTTCCCAGCTATCGTTTGAGTCAGGACGATGTTTCCAATGGACGAGGAACTCCACTTTCAAATCTATCCCATGGCCAGTGGTCCGGAAATTCCGAATGCATTCTGCT
>MNCI01037240.1:55059-84817 GCA_015680685.1 Gnetum montanum
AGTCTTCCATTCCAAATCCAAACACATTCATCTGAGGTATCATCATATCTGGGAATTGATAGATGATGGAACATTATTGCTGAGGAAGATTCCTGGTTCAAACAACCCTGCAGACATGTTAACCAAGGTAGTCACCTTTGCTAAGTTGAAACTTTGCACAACCTTAGCAGGCCTCCATGGTTAGCAATGAGGAGGCATTGTTTGTGGGATTAATAGCATCTATGGAATAAGCAAGGGAGTAAGATTTTTTTGTTTGATCTGTCTCTAAGTGGGAGATTGTTAAGTTATGTGGTGACTGATCCAACACGGGTCAAAACCAGTTAGTAGCAATGAGCAATAGTTAGCAATAGTTACTGGTTCCAACAGTTAGTGGTTCTCATCCAGTTTCCGTTCTCTTCCGTAACGGCCCAAAAACGTTCCTGTAACCATAATTGTATCTAGCAAAAATTATTTAATAACAATTCTCATGCATTTCTGGTGGTGTGCTTGCGTAAACGCCACACAAAGCTGTGTGTGTTGCTTGTGTTTTCTTTTTCTTCGGTTCTTTATCTATTCCTGAATATGACAAATAGCATGAGATAAAAAATTTAATTTTTACTATAAACAAAATCAAAAAATAAAATTTTTTCTCAGTCTAATCCAAATAGAAAAGAGAAACTCTAGATATTGATGTAAATATTTCCTTTCATTCCCTTTTATTAAATGAAAGATTTTGGAATGGTTTTTCCATAATTAGTAGATGTTATATTTCCTTTCTCTTAAGATCTTTTTAATTTCCCTCTCAAATATGACATTATTTTAAAATTAAACCATGTCTTACATTGAAAACTTGAGTAAACTATGTATATGTATCATATGACCACAATATTCTATTTCATAATTCCTTTTTACATATCCTCTTCCTTTGGAGAAGCTACTAGATGCATTTACCCCATTTTTGTTCCTCCCTGTATATCACTTTAGAAGAGACTACACAAGTTTCTAATGCTAAATTTGAAACTAGTATCATTGTTTTAAGATTCTAAATAAAACATTGGATTCTTAAAACATATAGTTAGTTCCTACCAATAATAAAGAATGTTCAATCTTGAAGTCATATATGAACAATTATGAATTTTATCTTACTATAATTCCTATTTAGTGATATCCTATTGTTTAATAAATAATTTTTCATTTTATTGCATATCATATTGTTAGTGATATCCTTTTATTAATGAAACATGGCTTACCAAAGCATGTGAGTTGTCAACAAATCACAAGTTCCACATGGGATTAAAATCCCATCATCATTAGTATTGGTACACACCTATGTATGTGTATTTTAGATATAAGCATGTGAGTTACTGTCAACAAGTCACATGTTCCACATGGGATTAAAATCCCACCATCATTAGTACTCGTACACACCTATGTATGCATATATTAGATATGTATGGATCTACCCATAATAATATTGTAGCATTCTATAAAGCCATACTATACCAATCCTTTAGAAAAAAAATTTTAAGAGGTTTTTCTTACTATTCACATTAAGATGTTTTTTTCACCATTCATATGTATTGCCAAACCTATTTCTATCACCATTACGATATCCTGCAAACTTGTCTATCATTTTTAGGAGCCAATCCTCCCAACATTGCATATGTACTTTTACAATTTTATGCTTTGGCAAATGGCAACTATGCATATTAATGTATTGGTAATTATGTGTATTAATGTATTGTATAATGTGTATAATGTTCTTTTACATTTAACCCTTCAATATATTAAGCAAGTATTATTAGAACGTTGATGTCTCCTCATAAAAATAAAGAATGAAGAAACATTATTCCATCAATAGAAAGGGAGAAAGAAAGATGTCTACATCAAGGAATTGAAAATTAATAGTAATCTATGTTGAAGTAGTAAAGAATATGAAAGAAGTATTAGCATGTGCACTTACAATGAACTAATCATATCACAGGTGATAAGTGACGAGGTACCCCTACACTCAACCATACGAATACGAGCGTTCATACACGATCCAGTCGAACTCCGCAGACGGACTAGTTGTGGTATCTAGATAGTTACACGTTGATCGCAGTTCACTGTCTTCCCACCTAGACTAGTATTTGCTTTGTCACATATGGTTTAGTCTAGAGTGAGGTGTATGATGTGATCCTAAACTAGTGCTACTCCTAGAGACAATGGAAAATAATGTTGATTAAACTAATAAGCAATAGGAAATGAAGTCTAAGCTAGCCTAAGTGCGATGAGCATCCGTTCCTTAATCATCCGTACACATCTTGGACCTCGTGCACAACTACTTCTGGGATTACCAAGTGTAGATCCTAGGTACGCTACTGGGTTACCAAGTAGTCACACTTAAATGCTCGTGATTAAGTCATATTCATTCTGCATTTAACAACAAGAATAATAAATGATGGTAAAGAAATATTAACTAAGAAAAAAATAAATAATAATAACAATTAAACAATTAAAACTAAGTGAATGCTACAATGATGAAGTAATCTCGATCTTTATTTCTAGTCATGTGCTCGTCCAAGTATGTCACACTCGAATAAAGGTGTTATACAATTACAAACATCACACTATGGGCATGCACTTGGGAAAATAGTCTAACTCCTACGAAAACAAACTACAAGGGCTTTGCTACAACTACTAGAAAGATGTCTAAGTGTGGCAAGTGCGCACTTATTTATAGCTAAAAATAGACTTTGCATAAACGGGGCCGCATCGACTCATGGGTGGATGCGTCAACGAGGCTGCGTCAACGCGATCGCGTATACCGGGCCCCATATACGCAGCCTAGTTAACACAGCCCCAATATCGAGGGTCCAATAACAGGGGTCCGATAACAAGAGTCAGACCTAGTGTCTTGTATTAGGGTTTTGATAACAGGACTTGACAGACCATGACTCATCAATAGGCAAGAAAGAGTCATGTGACAAAAACATGAAACAATATGATGGTTTAGAAGATTGAAAAGATGTGCTTACTAAAGAATTAGAAAAAATAATGTATGAAGAAATATGACCATAGCATTGAATTGAAGACAACAAATAAGAAGGAGAGATGGTCTTTCAAGATGATATTTCAATGCAATCCTAGGCAAAAATGTTCAACCAAAAGTAGCAATCATTCATAGATTTACAAATAGAAGTCAACTCAGTCCACAAAAGTACAAATTGATAGTGGAAAACATATATTATGATTAAAATTCTTTGTATTATATTCTCCATGTTAATTCCTTGATTTTCTTTGTAACTTTCTATGTAATGATCCTTGCAAATACAAAAAAAATTGACATAGTATCAAAATAGAAACATGAAAGTACTAAGAAAACTTAGAAAAAATTAAATGAATCAAAGAAGAAGATAGATAATGAAGTTGATGCCTTTTAGAAAGAACTTCAAAATCTTACCCTTCTAGAAAAACATTAGAAGAATCTAGTAGAAAAAGTAATGATTCTTAAAAATATACATTTAATTAAAGCCAACTATAGGATGTAGGCACAAATGATAGAATTGTTTTTGGAAGCAAATAACTTGTGTGAAATTGTGAAGTGGTACAAGAAATTTCTAGTAGAAGAAGATTTAAAAAATGAATAAACTTGCTATTTCATTACCAAAACAAAGATTACTAATGAGATCTAAAAGTGTGAGGAAAAAAGGAAGCACATGAAATCTAAAAAAGTTAGAAAATGATGTATGGGCCCATGGATGAATCTAGAAAAAGTATTTGAAAACAAAAATCAGAATTTGAAGATGAAACTCAAAGAATCCATTGCAAATTTAATAGTAGAAGTTAATACCATTTAATCAAAATTGGGAAACAGTGAAGTAAACATAAAGGAATTAGAAATACCACAAATTGTGTAGGATGCTTTACAAACAAAATACAAAGTGGTTGTAGAAGCCTTGGAAGTTATGGCTTTAGATCTTAAATGTACCAACCCTATTGCACAATCATAACTTCAGGAGACTAAGATGAAATAAGAAGAAAAAACTATGGAAAAAGATCATGAGTGCTCAAGATAAAAGGAAAAACTTCAAAAATGGTAAGAGGAATAACCAAAAGTTTTGAGAAATCAAAAAATTGTGGTGGAGGGTTCATTTACAAGAAGAAAGGATTGCTAGTTTAATTTGAAGAATCCAAAAGTTATAGAGCACAAAATAGAATGATCTAAAAAAGAATCAAAATTAGAGGAAATAAATAACAAAAAATAAATCCAATACTAATAAGATTAACAAAATGTCAATGGTCAAACTCTTGATTTTTCAAAAGGATCCCATCACTACCTGGGCAACCTAAACCCTTGCCTAAGTAGCCATTGGGAGGCTCTTGAAAAAAGTTAATAATAAATTTATAGCCATTTTTTCAAATCAACTTAGTGGTAACAACTTCTTTAAAAAAAAGGATCTTGATTTAATTCCAATCCATTGGTTAGTTGCTTTGTCTTGCTAATTTCAAGATCTCTAGTGTACACATTTCCATCATCTTTGACTTCTATCCAATTTTACATTTTCCATGGTTTCGTCCAATTTTTACAATTTAAAAATTTGTGGGTGGAGGTTTTGGAGGGCTTAGTTTAAAAATTTAGAAATTTGGAAAGCAATGTTTTGGGGATGTTTACAGGCACAATAGTATTGTATTCTTAGGTACTACATTCTAGATGTGATAGGATGTAGTTCATCCATGGAGCAAGAGGGCACTTAGGCTACATAGCATATGGTATATTTATTGAATATGAGGTTTCAAAGTAATATATCTGTATCCTACAAGAGTAAGAAAGAGATGAAGGAATAGACATGGACAAATTGCAATAACTCAAGATTAGCTCTAAATATATAACTTGAGAAAAAAGATTGTAGCGTGTTGGTTTTATCAACCTTTCTTCTTATCATTCCTTAGCTTTTTGGCTTTTGGGGATTTGAATATGGATAATTGTCTTGGTGGAGCAGGTAGTGAACATGGCACTTCTAGGATTACCTTTAAAAATTAAGATGGGAGGCAATATAGGCAGTTCTATCTATCAATGATCACGTATCAATAGTTGGCAATGTGTTGTCCAGCTTTAATGATTTTGTAAAAAGAATGACAAATACAAATTGGGCAATTGCTTTTGCATCTACCAAACATGTTATGGTAATAAAAATATATTTAAAACCAAAAATTTGATCATAGCAAGATGTGCCATTACTTTGATGGAACATTTGTATAACTGGAGAAGTGGACATAGAGATTAACCAAGTAATGATGAAGATAAAATATATTTATTATGTGAGAGATGTTCCATGGTGGTGGTTCTCCTAGGCTCTTCCCATGGTTCGGGGGCCATGGAACACTTTGAGGTGCCCTCAGGTGACTCTCAAGTGTTAGAAAACCCACCCTAGCTTGGCGGTACCAAGCTAGCAATAGGACACCCTCCTATTGTAACTCTTGTAAGTCCTCTTCAATTCACCCTCACCATGGAGAACTACATGGCCCTGATTCTACAGCGGTCGTAGATATGTAGGCAACCAAGACTAGAGAGTTTTTGGTGCGATGCCAAGCCACACCTTGTACCAGATAGTGAGGGATCTGGGGATGAGGCACCTACCCTTGTAGGTGCATCATTTCCCCTTCCACCAATGTTGTCTATAGGGTTGCTTGTGTGCTTGTTCGCATGGTTCTCATTTTGGAGTTGGTTACCCTCCATGAGGTATGTTTCCACACATAATAAGAAGCTATGTGGCTGCTTGCACTCACTCTTGAGTTGCTTGCTTGCTTGCTTGTTTTCTTGAGGCGTATTCCCCAAGTCTTCTGCCTCAAATCCATTGAATCTTAGTGAATTCCTTGGGGTGCCAGACAACATTGGGGCACCATTATTACAGATGATATCAGAGCATTTTTGAAATCGTGTTGCAATATGCATGTGTTGTTTAGTTATGTTACTCTATTGAGGTTGTTTGATTAATGACCCCTTCGGATCAATACCTAGGTGATGTAGGATCATATCCTTATGTATTCTTTGAAGAGTTGCCTTATGGTAATATTTTTACGCTCTTCATGAAGGGGACCGATGTTGTATTGTGAACAACTGATGTATGTTGTTCTCCTTCTAGATGCATACAATTGTGTTGCGGTATTGTCCTCCACTTGTTTACTTGTGGTTGGACCAGTTGTGATTGTATTTGATATGGTAGAGAAGAGTTCTATTGGCAACTCAAATTTTGTTGCTCAAGGATCTCTCATTTCAGGTCTCCAATGATTCATCAAGGATGAATTAGATCGAGTCTCCACTTCAGTCTCCACCCAAATGACATGTATCGAGATGGCATTGATTGATTTGTGTAGGATGTGATATCCTTGCACTCCCACTCACCCTAGATACAGTGAGTATGGGAATTACAAATTGGGACAAGATGCTTCCCAGGTACCTCAAGATCGAGGGTCTTTCGAACATCTGCTCTTGGTGAGCCTTGTTCTAGCTGGATTAAGACTATTGTCGATAGACTTTGTACATTCGGTCTTGCGATTGTATGTTTTTCTATGTGTGTATGCGTGTCTTCTTGGTTGCGCTTTCAAATTCTACATGTGTGTTACCTTCATTGTGTCAATCGTTCATTACGCAAGGCTTGGTGTCGTGGTATGATGACTTAGTGTTGGGATTGTGTTGAGGATGCATTTTGAGGCCATTTGTACCATCCCAAAGTCAAATGTTTGTTGTCTTGTTTGATGACCTCTAGTGCATGAGGCATGATTGCCCTTGTTACCGATCTTTGCGAATTGTGCTCCCTTGTTGAGCTAGTTGTGTTGCCCTTGGGTTTGTGGCATCACTCTTTTGATTGGTGACATTTCTTGGTCACTTTGATTCGATGACTATTGGTGTGGATCATCCTATTGTTGGTTCTTGTTGAGATCACACCTCTATTGATGAGAGTCTTTCTTGCAAATGCATCCTCATTGATGTTTCTTATTGTATTGAGAATCGGTTTTATGGATACCTATTGTTGGCTAGACCTTGGTCTTCCACCTTATGTTTGAGTTGAGATAGCGATTCTCTATTACCCATGCCTCGTATGATGTGTTGAGATTTTGGTCTTGGTTGGAACTAGTGTCGATGGCTGGGAATGGTTGTTGTATACGAATCTCATAATTTTGAGAGTGTCCTAGCTCTCTCTGGGTGTGCCTCATGATGAATTGGTTTGTTTGTGTGGACCTAATTGACCCATCAATGTTTTGCATGATTGATGGCTATGTGTGTTGCTGAGTTCTTGCTCCTTGTGATGTTGCAAGAGTGATACTATGTTGTATGATCATGCTTAATGGTTGTATATGAGGCTGGTGTGCTGACCATGTTCCTGCTAACCTTGTTTCTGAGCTTTTATCTTAGTGTTTGCAGGTAGCACAAGTACAAAGATGTAGCCAGTGGTGGCCTCAGTTGATTCTATGAGCACTATGTCTAAGGGGAAGATGTGTGCTCTTGAGACCTTCATGAACTAATTATCTGGTCTCAGAATCCCAACATTGGCTTGTGGATTTATCAGTGTACCTTGGTTGTGATGAATCAACAGGTACATCATGATTTGTTTGCCTCTTTGTGCTGGGTGAGCACTAACAGAGGATGGTGATCTGTCCTAGACCTTACAGATATTGGGCTAGTAGATGGCATGATATGGTATCCTTGGCCATGCCAGATACTGATGGCCCAGGAGTGGCCAATGCCTTGAGGTCCCACCATGGCATGCAGTCGATACTCAGTTGGTGTGTTCATTATTTGATCGTTGTGCTCGTGTCCTAAATCGTTTTCATTCGATGGCAGTCGTGCAGTGAATTTAGTGTGATGTTTCATCATGTGCAATTTGAGACAGTGGTGCAGTGGGTGCAGTGTGACAAATGATTGTGTACGTTCCATAACATAGACAAGTTTTTCTCAAAAACAACATGGTTCTTCTTGGTGTGCTCCTGGTGTCCTAAACCTTTTAGCTTAGGATGGGCTTGGGTAGTTCATCCTATAGCCTTTTAGGCCTGGGTAGCATTCCCAAATACCATGTATGTTCCCAGTAAATGTATTCCTATCCTTGGGTGTGCAAAATGTATCCTTGGATATTTTCAATTTGACAGTATGCACTCCAAAGTGCTTGATGTATTGCCCTATCTGACTTAGTTGTCTCCTCGTTGTAGGCCTATGCCACATCCTATGACAAGGCCAAGCTTGATGTATGGTCTTTTCCTAGTGCTTGTTTTTGAAGTGCCTCTATATATGATGTATGATGTAAACGACCTTTATGCCTTGATGTATAATTTTGCTGAAAACCTCACGGGAAATTCTTTAGTTGCGATATGGTGTTGTAATGAACAGGCCAGGGCATGTCCTTGTCCATTATGCTCTTGAACTGGTGTTGTATGTTCTTGGTGATGTTGGCATGCCTTGATGGTGTGTGCTTGGTGAACATCCTTGAGACAAGATAAATCTTGGGAACACTTCCTCTTGTGTTCCTAGACTGGCTAAAATCTTATTCACAGATGATCAATGGTGGTATGTAGCCCGAAATACAAACAAATTGGTCTGATGTGCTTGATCTTGATAGTGGGTGGCTCATGGTGGCCATGTGAATTACAATGGTGGACTGAAATTCAAATCAATGTGATGTTGCTATGTCTAGCTATGGATTTGAGTTGAGTTCTAGGTAGTGGCACCTAGACTCCCTCTTCCATGCTGGATGTGATTGTGGGACAGTTGTGAAAACACTAGGATGGTGGTTCATCCTTGAAGAAACGATGATGCAATTACAGAAATTGTGACTTCTCTTGGTGGTGTTGCTTGGTGGGCTTGATTGTGCTCAAAACACTTGAGCCTATGCTCTCACAATTGGGGGCTTTTGGTGTTTTTGGATGATGGCGTGCTCTCTTATGATCGATTGCTTTTGACCCTTTGGAGGGCTATGATGCATCCTCATGGCTTGGGACTTATTTGTGCTTTTCTTGAATATGGTGTGATTCCATGACTGGGAGCTCATTGTGCCTAACAGGCTATGGTGTCTTGTTGAATCTCCCTGTGTGCTCTATTTCTTATGTACACTTATATATCACACTGTTGCTCCCTAATGTATTCTCCCATGTCCTTGGTGTAATGTTAATTCATGTTGATGTCCTCACCTCTCTAGTGGAACAGTAGAGCTAATCACTATATTACTTAGTGATTCTCAAATCCTATGAGGGGTCATTCTTCATTCTAATGGATGCCCTCCTCCATTCCTAGCTTAATCAGGTAGATGGCATTAAGACAGTTGTCTCCAAGTTGGGACCTAGAAGTAGTTGATGTTCGGGATTTTTTCCTAGCAGTTGCCCCATGTTCATGAACTCTTAGGGTTTGTTTTCAAATACAGAATGTTGTGACCGTGGTGAAATTCCTGGAACCTCCTTTGTGAGGCCGCATTGTTGATGTAGCCTAAATAAGTGTATCTTCCTTCTTGTAAGCAAGGCATGATGTTATGTACTTTCTTAGTTTTGGGGGCTCTAGAGGGACTTGATGGGGTCCTCTAGTAGACCACCCTTATTGTAAACCCTTCAGGGATGAATTATGTATTGTGTTAAGTTGTATCGAATGTTGGTAAAGCCCATTCTTTGTAAAACTATCTTGAGGACCTAGTCCTCCTATGGGAAAAATGTTCTTGTTGACTTGTGTTTGTTGTTTGAGGTGAATGGTTATAGGCAGTGGTGCGACCTTGTGCATCACAATTGTTGTAAATGGGTTTGATTGGGATGTATGAAACAAAACCCAGATCTCCCAAAATGAAACCGAAGTCCCTTATGATAAATTTTAAGGGATGAACTCCTGTGTGTCTTGGGTTGTTCTCAAGGTGGAATCGAATTTGGGAAAGACTTGTGAATCCATGTCCTTCCCTCAGTTGGTGACAGTTCGACGATATGGTTCTATTGGCTATGTGGATTACTTGGGTGTGCATCACTGGTAAGGTGCAGCTAGGTAGTTGTACTTGCCTATGAAGGAAACCTCTCAAAGAGGATCCTTCCTTCATGTTCAAAATTCGAATGAAAAGTATTAACCATGAGATTCTCGATACAGTGGGAGAACTCAAATTCTAGGAACGTTGATGTTCCTTGAAGAATTCATGATCTGGTTGCCTTCAGAAGTGACTCTATTTTTTCCTGGACCCAGTGTTCAGAAAATGGTGTTTGTCCCATGTCTCAAAGTGGAAGGATAGCTTGTAAGTCACAAGTGTCATTGATCCTTTCCATGAATGAGACATTATGATTGAAATCGATGATGTTTGTGGTTGACATGAGCCTTATGTATGGAGGACTATCCTGGGCTTGGCTGCCCAACAAATCCTCCACTTGTTCTAACATTCAAGCAGGCATTCTCGATGTTGGACAATCACAAGAGTTGTTGATGATAGTTTGGGCTGTTGTATGATAGCCCTCTTGGAGAAGTTTCCAAACAGGTTTTGGACCTTCTCTCTTGTTGTGGCAAAGGAATGTTGTTGAATGGTAAATTATGGAATGCAATGCTGGTGTGTCTGCATACGCAAGGTCAAGCTCAAAAGATTTGCCCTTGTACCTTGTTCGAAAGGGAGAGCACACTTAACTCCTTTCATGCCAGCTTGAACCAACATGATGGGAAAATTGTGCATGGTACAGATGCACATGGATTCAGTGCTTAGATGGTTGCACTAGTGAGACCCCATGGGTCTAGATGCAAGTAGCAGAACATGGAGTTTTCGCAAGAATGAGAGGCTTGCAGAGACATGGCTCTTTTCGAGCATGTTCTCCCTATTGATTTGGTGTTCCCAAGTCCATCACCATGGGTAGTGGCCCTAGTGAGCCCTTTAAAAAATGGGAGCTGAGATGCGATTCACAGAGGAACTCAGCTAGGCTTGTGGAAGAGGAGTTATCTTCTTGCATTGGTATGGGTCTACGCAAGAAGATAAGTCTCTAGACCTAAGAAGAGACGAATCTAGGGGACGCCTTAGAGACATTGGCCCTTTGGGTTGGACTACTCCCACTTGTCACAGAGTTGGAACGTCTTTGAGATTCCTCCAAGTGCCTTTGTGTTTCATGCAAAGCATTGGATGGAAGGACGTATCAGGTGTTGGGGTTGGTATCTTCCTTCAAGCCTAGCATCGAAAGAGTTGTTGGATCCCCGAAGTTGATAGAGTTCCAAACCCATACGAAAGTGTACTCTAGAAACTATCCTAGGCTCCACTCCAAGGACATCGCTTCTTTGTTGCAGGGGAGGATTGTGAGAGATGTCCTAGGGTGGTGGTTCTCCTGGGCTCTCCCCATGGTTCGGGGGCTATGGAACACCTTAAGGCACCCTTGGGTAACTCTCAAGTGCTAGAAAACCCACCCCGGCTTGGCGGTACCAAGCTAGCAATAGGACACCCTCCTATTGTAACTCTCTTAAGTCCTCTTCAATTCACCCTCACTGTGGAGAAATACATGGCCCTAATTCTAGGTGGTCATAGATATGTAGGCAACCAAGACTGGATAGTTTTGGTGTGGTGCCAGGCCACACCTTGTACCAAATCGTGAGGGATCTGCGGGTGAGGCACCTTCCCTTGTAGGTGCATCATTTCCCCTCCCACCGATATTGTCTACAGGGTTTCTTGTATGCTTGTTCACATGGTTCTCATTTTGGAGTTGGTTACCCTCCGTGAGGTGCATTTCCACACATAATAAGAAGTTGTGTGGCTACTTGCACTCACTCTTGAGTTGCTTGCTTGCTTGTTTGCTTGAGGCGTATTCCCCAGGTCTTCCACCCTAGATCCATTGGATCTTAGTGAATTCCTTGGGGTGCCAAACAACGTTAGGGCACTGTTGTTACATATTATGTCTTAGAAATTCAATGACATAACCTAGTATTCATAGTTAAACTAGTTAAGCTAGGAAAATTGGTATTATTTAAAAATAAGAGAGAAACAATTAGGTTGTAAAATTATAGACCAAGAGAATAATCAATCAATTGCAATCATTAAGGAGAATAACAGAGTATTTTCTATTAATTCATTAACTAGTGTAGGGACACCTCTTCTGATACCCTTTTGATGAGTGGCGAGGTACCCGTACACTCCACCATACGAATATGAGCGTGCACACGCGATCCGGTCGAACTCCGCAGACTAAATTCCTTAACGCCACAAGAAGCACTTGGGGTTAATCGTTCGTTTTCTTCCCAGACTTGCTTGTATGTGTCACGGTATATGGTTAAGCAAGTCTGAGGTATGTGATTTTTCGGTATTTTCGGCTTATCTTCTATGCTACCCAGAGGAAAGAGTTGAGAAACTAAACTAACTCTAACTACAGATCTAAGTCTAAATTAACTAGCATCAGCATCCGTTCCGACTTACCGGACACACCCTAAACTATGCAACTGCAGCTTACCAAACGATAATCGTTACTGGGATCGCCACACGTAACGCAAGTGCTCCAAGTGGTCGTACTGAGGCACGTATTTAGCCTACGTGTGATAAGCAGCCGATTCCTTAGCCAGCCGTACACACCCGTGGGTGCTCGTAACTAAGTCGTACTTATCACATGTTCTTAGCCTAGCAATGAGCAGCCGATTCCTCAACTAGCCGTACACATCCGTAGACACTCGTAATCAAGTCGTACTTGAACGCACTAGGAAAGTAGGAAATGAAAGCAATAAAAGAAACCACATGCTGCAAGGTTTATCCAAACAAGTTCGTCTTTATTGCCGTACACAACTTGGGTTCAGGTTACAAGCTGCTCGAATAAAGAGCCATTCACTCTAGGACTCCTACTGCGGGCACATGGGGAAAAATTCTAACTCTGGAGTGATCAATCTGCCAGAGCTTCGCTACACTAGCCAGGATTGGGAAATGAAGGGAGTGCCGCCTCTTATTTATAGATATGGCGGCGGGACGCGATATCGCAGGAGATGACGCGATATCGCGGCGGCCGCGATATCGCGTACGCGATATCGCAGCCTAGTGCAAGTCGCGTCTCATCACCTTTGTTCCTTCTCTACATGTCTATTTTGCAAGTTTTAAGCTCAAAGAAGATGTCTTGGAGGGCTAGAAGACATCTTGGCTGCAACGTGGGATTGACAAGAGACATCTAAAAGTGAGAAAAGATGTCTTGCTATTTTTTGTAGAACTCTCAAGAAAGACATCTTATTTTGAAAGAAGACATCTTGGGGGAGATGTCTCCCCAAGCTATGAGACATCTTGGACAAGACATCTCCCCTGAGACCAAGACATCTTGCCTATGCAAGAGACATCTTGGCCCTAGAGAGGATATCTTGCAAAAACAATAAACATCTTCCCCAAGAGCTAGAATTTTGTAGGAGACATCTACCAAAGCTCAAAGACAACCCATACGACTAGGAAAACTTCCAAAAACACCCTTCCCAATTTGGGAAATAGCTAGAATAAGATGGAAAAGGATGAAAACAGCCAGGGAGAAGGTGAAAAGACTTGGAAAACATCTAAAGAACTGCAAATTGAGTTAAGAAAAGGTTTCTAGGTTTGTTGTCTTCTAGTTTATCATAAATACTATTCACCATTGTTGTGACTATGAGGGCCATGAGTAAGAAGAGAGCTTTTGAGAGTGGAGAGCTAAGCAAGAGAAAGTGGGTGAGCACATCAAGTGAGTGCAATTGGTAATTGCAACTCCAAGATCAACTAGTGGTGTGTTGGTCTATTTGTTCAATTCTCTTGCGCCTTACTTGTGAGTCAAGATCTCAATTCCAAGTTGTGGAAGAGATTCTCCATTGGTTATGTCTTGCATTGAGAACAACCATTGTATGGTTGTAGAGCCTTATGCTCTGCAATATCATGTGAGTGAGACAAGTTTTGAATATTTGTGTGTTTTGACAATCCTATTGTGATCTTCTAATAAATTAATTGAAGATAGCTAGTTTTCTTGGTTTCTAACAAAAAAATTTTATCTTTTTATAATATCTAGATTTAGTATTAGAAGGTGATTTATTTATGGAGTGAACCTACTCCATTGATTGGATCTATCTATTCTCTCTCATAACCAATCTCCAAATAAATTATGGCATACAAGATTTAGATACCTATGAGCTATAAAGAAGCTAATCAAAATAATTGATAGTCTACCAAAACTAAAATAAAAGGAAATTCAACTTTGTAAATCATGTTCATTAGGAAAACATGCAAGGACACCATTTCCATGTGAGCAAAAAGTACTGCAAAATCTATATTAGAGGTAATACATTTAGACATTAGAAGTTAGATAATAAAAAGACAAAAGTTGATAAGACTATTTTGTTACCTTGATGATTTTTTTTAAAAAAAATATGGATCTACTTTAAACAACAAAAAACTTTGAACAACTTCATGAGATATAAGAAACTGATTGTTGAAAGGCAAGGTGGGAAGAAGATAAAGAAACTACATATAATGAGACAAAATACATATTTCCAAAGTTCAATGATTCTATTTAGCAACAAAAGCAGACCATTCAATTAATTACCCTACATTTTCCACAATAGAATAAAGTAGCTAGATGAAAGAATCTTAGTTAAAAATAGCCCAATACATGTTAGTTCAAGCAAACTTGGATAAAAGTTTACAGGAGAAGCTTTGAGAATAGGAGTTTACTTCTAAACAGAGGTCTAACAACTACACTTAATTACAAACATTCAAACAAGGATTTGAAATGAAAAGAAACCAAGAGTGGCACATCTAAGAATATTCAAGTGTAAAGTGTACTACCATATCCATAATCAATGGAACAGTGATGTAAAAGCAAGGAAATGAATCCTAGTTAAGTACGCTAATCACACCAAATGATATAGAATTTGAAATGAAGAAAATAAAACATTGGTTATTTCAAAAGATATAGTTCACAATAACAATATAGGGACCATCATTTGGAGAGATGGTAAGATACTTGTTTCTCATGTTAAAGACTTGGGTTTGAGCCTCAACACAGCCACTTGAAGAGGTTGAGCTTTCGCTTATCTCCCAACATTCCAAGGACCCCACTTAGTGGGATGAGCATTATGGCTCTATAATAGTTTGTAATAACAATAGCTCAACCATGGAACACCAAGAAGAAGCTCTATGCAAGATGAAGAAAATGATGCCCTCATTGATGAAATATACCCAAAAGGAGACTCCACTAAACTAGACTACCATGTCGAAGCTTTAGAAACTAAGAAGGAACTTGAGAAGGTATAAGATGTTAAAGGAAACCATGAAGATTACCAAAGAGGAGACTCTAGTAATCACCAAATGAGGCTAAAAGGATAACATAAAATAATTAAGGTAATAAGCGACTGATAAAGTCAAGTTTGATCATAAAATGTTGTATCAATGATGTCATTAATATAATGTCACCACTTATGCTACATCATCATTGATACAATGTCTTGGGATCTGTGCACCCCTATAAATATGACACTTAGGTGCACAATCCAACAACTTTTCTATTCCATCCTTAGGTAGACTCTTGCAGTTCGTTTTCATAGTTTTAGTAATAGAGTGAATGCTCACAGTATGATGTTGAGCAACTATGTGGAATCTATATTTGAGTGAAGTGTACTTGGGCACTATTCATGACCAAAGATAAAGATTGAGATTGCTTTTCATCATTGCAACATCCACTTAGTTTTACTACTTTACTTAGCATAGTCTTTCCTATTTTCTAGTTAATCATTTACGTTTCTAAGTACTTTACTTTACTTGTTCATTGGTAAAGTGGAATAAGTACGATTGGTTTCGAGCATTAAAGTGTAATCTTTGGTAACCCAATAGTGGTTTCACTTGATTCACTTAGTAGTGAACTCACTTGGTAATCCCAATAACAGTTACATGAGCCCAAGACATGTATGGTAAGCTAGGACCAGATGCTTATCGTTATAGGCTAGAGTAGATTTACCTTATAGTCATTACTTAGATTTAGATTGTTATTCTAAACCTTCATCATGTTTACAACTAGAAGTATTAAGGGCCTAACAACATAAATTATCATATGCTTCACTAAGAGGTAAGGCATTCACTTGTACCTCACTAGCTCAAATTGGAAAGATAGCAATCACGAACTTAAACTCAATTACTAGCATAATAACATTGTCCATTTGTAGATTATGATCAGGTCATGTGCGAACACTCTTGACTTGTATGGTTGAGTGTTGGATGCTCCACTACTTATCATTGGTGTCATTGTTGGGGATGTGTCAAGGTATGGTAAGTAATTGATTCTACAAAGTTTGTTGTATCAAAAACCAAAAAGTTAATTTTCCTAATTTCTGAATAATTCTAACAACACACACTCTTAATCAAGAATCATACTCATAACATGGCTTCAATACAAAGAGAAAATATGTTACCTACCCAAGAACTACAAAGAAAACATGATAGAAATCACGATGACAAAGACTAGAATGCATCAATGCAAAAAAGAGTTTTATATGCTTATGATGATCCGTACTATCCTAACTTTACATTCATCCTTAACCAAGATGAATAATTCAGATGGAGGGACATGCTAGGCAACATAGTCCTATCACTAGAGCGCTCTATACCACTGATGTTTCAAGCAACCCTCAAGAAGGCCAACCTAAGTCATGAACAAGAAGGATACCAAGTCACAAGGAACATGATCAAGTTATACCAACCAATAGAGGCCCAGGCAAGAAGGGATGCTCTTATAGAGGCTCAACATGAGCAAAAGAAGGAAAAGAAAGCCCCTTAGACAGTTGTCCTAGAGGAAATTAAAGATACCTCATTCCAAGCTAATAAATATCATCAACTTCAAAGATCCCACTCTTCCACAGTAGCTATACACATTGAAGATCCTATCAACATAAAGCTAAAGTTAACTCTTGCAAAGGACCTTAGAAGAAATGCAAAATAGTCAAGAAATAGGCAGAGGTCAAGGCCTAGAGCTTCTAACAACCCTAAGGAAGATGAATCAAGGAGTCATCAAAGGAGAACAAGTCGACACCATTCTCCAACTACTTTCTCCAACTACTTCATCCACCTCTTCACACTCATTTGAAGGGTTTGAGAGGAAGGAACGATAATATAAAGACTATGATAGGAACAGACAAAGAGGTGGTGAGAGACATGAGTATGAGAGAAGATATTCTAATATTGAAAAGGATAAATTGAGCAAGCCTTCAGTAAAGGCAAGGAGAAAAAGAAGAAAAGAGATTTCAAATGAAAAGGAAAGGTAGCTTCAATGGCTGACTATTCAAGTAAAAGCTCAAACGAGGAAGGATGTTCTGTGTGCCAGTATGAGCATCTTAAGGGATGTTGCCTTGACATGGCACATTTGCAAGAAATGGAGGCAAATGCACTAAACCCAAGATTCATGAAGAAGCAAATTCCCAAATGGTTATCTTATCCTCAAGGTAACTACCAATAAATCTTCCAACCAACCTACTACCCCAATGGAGCCTATCCGCAGCCACAAGAGTAGTATCATTAGTAGTGGCAAAAACCACAATCATGAGTGATGCCACCACCACAATAGTAGTATGCATATCGACAACCAAACCCTTATGGATATTCTGTCTAGCATCTGATTTCTCTAGGGAATGCAGCGGTTCAGACTCCTCAATATTACTCACTAGAATACCATAGGCCAATACCTTCCAAGATGGACTTCAATCTATACATGCATCCACAAGCAACTAGTTCATTAAATCAACCTCCTAATGCTTTACCACTTGTATCACCACCTATAATGAAGGGAGAATTATCATTACAGTCTTAATAGAAAAACATAGCTAGTGCAGTGAACATGCAAGAGAAAGCAATCATACAGGAACCACAATCCAAGAAACGATTGTTCTTCTGAACAAGTCCAGAAAATGTTTGAAGGATTGGGAACACATCTACTTGCACTGCATCCACTTCCAATCCTCTTAGAAATAGCAAGCTTCCATCATCGCCTAATGCAAATGTGATAACTAGCATGCTAACACAAATCATTACTCATTAGATCAAGGCAATAGCACTTCCTCAAAAATGAACAAATCTGGGAAGTTCCTTGGTATACCTTCAAGTGGCAGGGCAAAATCCATGCAAGGCTCTAGTAGATTTTTGGTCAACGGTGAACCTGATATTGCAAGATATGTAGCAAGCCTAAGATCTACCACCATTGATGAAAAGCAACATCTGGCTAAAGCTTGCAAACCAATCGATCATAGTTCCACTAGGACAAGTACACTACCATTAGTGGTTGGTCTTACCCTCTTTGGTCATTCATGTAGGTAAAAAAAAAGCGAGAGTTCTCAATCATAATGGAAAGGACTTGGCGTAGAACTCTAGATGCTAAGCTTGGTATTAGAGATTTGTCCTTAGAAATTTTCAGGTAAGATGAAGTTGGGATTATTCAGCGACACAGAGTTCCATGTATTGCATACAGCGATAACAAGTGCAATTGTGTGCAAAAAATATTAATAATCAAATAAGAAGATAATACAGCATGCAAAAAATGTGTCGAAGAAATGTGTGTGGAAAAATGTTTTTAAGTGACAACCACCCAACAAGAAGGTACCTAGTGACTAATTATAGATAGTGAAATTGAATCACACATATACATGGAACCAACAAATCAAATAATAAGTGCCTACGTAGAAGAAGCCAATAAGTTAGAACAACTGAGAAGAAGATATCCTTATCCACATGCAGGTTAAGAAGAAGAGACAAAATGGGAAAAATTAGAGTTCTCAAACAAAGTTAAACCAAAACCACTGGAATTGAAAGTCCTATCAACAGTGCTTGAATATGCTTACTTGAATAATTAGAAGCTAATTATAATCAACATTAACCTAGATAAAGGACAAAAGAAGATGTTGTTGGAAGTAGTCAACAAGTGGCCAATAGCATTCACATGGTCCTATGACAAGATCATTGGCATTAATCCTAGAATTTGTCAACATTGGATATACACTGATCCAATGCTGAAACCACGACGTCAACTGCAAAGGAGGCTTAACCCAAAACTTAAAGAAGCAGTCAAGTAGGAGTTGGAGAAATTACTAAAGGCTATATTCATATATCCCATTATGGATAGTGAATGGACCAATCCTTTGGTAATCATTCCAAAGAAGGAAGGCAAGTGGAAAGTATGCATCAACTTTCAATTGTTGAACTCTGCTACATGCAAGGATCATTTTTCTTTGTCATTTGTTGACCATGTCCTGAAAACTATTGTAGGACATGAGTACTACAATTTTTTGGATGGGTACAGTGGATATAACTAGATCCACATTACATCTGAGGAACAAGAGAAGACAACATTCACCAGTCTATGGGGAACATTTGCTTATAAGCATATGCCTTTTGGTCTTTGCAATGCTCTTACCACCTTCTAGATACTTGTACTCAACATCTACAAGAAACAAATAGGGGATGGTGTTGAAGTATTTATGAACAATTTTTAGACATATGGGCTAGATTTCAAACAAGCATTGAACCATCTAGAGCAAGTATTAAAAATATGTGTAGAGACTAATCTAAAGCTCATTTGGTAGAAGAGCCATCTTATGGTCCAAGATGGTATTGTATTAGAACACAAAATTTTACAAAGAGGAATAGAAGTGGATCCTAACAAAATTAGAGTCATACAAAATATCACCTAGAGGCCACAACTTGTCAAGGATTTTTGATCATTTTTGGATCACACAGGGTACTACAGAAGATTCATAGAAAACTTTTCAAAAGTTACAAAGCCACTAGTTGAGTTAACTAAGAAGGATGCACCCTTTTAGTGGATTGAGTCATGTTAAAAGACATTTGAAACCTTGAAATAGAAGCTAATCAAGATACCAATCCTACAAGCTCTTGGTTGGTCTAAGCCTTTTCATATTATGACAGATGCTTCAAATTATGCGCTTGGTGCAATACTAACATAGTTAGATGACCAAAAGAGGCCATTCTATATACATTGTACCAGCAAAAGCATCACTGGGGCACAAATGAATTACACCACAACAAAAAAGAAGCTAATGGCAGTGGTATATGCACTCAAGAAATTTAGACATTATGTGCTTGGGTATCCAATCTATGTCCACACTCATCATAGTGCCATCCATTTTCTTATGAACAAACCAGCAGTTAATACTCGGGTGATTAGATGGCTTTTTATCTTACAGGAGTTCAACATAACAATGATTGACAAGAAGAACACAAAGAATGTTGTCACTTGTTGAGACTCAAATGGGACTCACAAAACCATGAAAAACCATTATCAAAGTAATTCCCTAATGAAATTTATTTCCTAAGACAGTAATGGCTATAGACTTCATAGGAAAGCCGTGGACAACTGATCATTTGACTTACCTAACAACACAAGAGCTTCCTATTAAGGGGAGTAAGAAATAGAAAGAGTAATTTCTTCATAAGGTGAAAAGATACATGGAAATAAATGAAAACCTTTACAAGATTTATGTAAATGGATTAGTTCAGTGGTGCATACTAGAATGTGATCAACAACAGATCCTATAAGATGTGCATGAAGGCCCATGTGGTGGCCATTATGCAAGACGTAAGACAACATTAAAACTAATGATGGCAAGCTAGTTCTGGCCTACCTTGTTCCTAGATGCCCATACCTTTACACAATCTTGTGAAAAATGCCAAAAAGATGGAGGAATAATAGTCAGAAATTAGGAGCTATAGCAATGGATACAGCCATTGGAACCACTTGATATATGGGAAATTGATTTTATGGGCTCCATCACACCAATGTCGAATGGGAAGGCTTATATAATTGTGACCATGGATTATTGCACCAAGTGAGCAAAGGTAGTAATAGTCAAGGATTGTACAACCAAAATAAGTGCTAAGTTTTTTCAACAACATATGGTGAACCTATTTGGAGTACTAAGAATGCTTATTTCAGATAATGGGATTTATTTTACTGGTACTACTTTTAAAAAGCTCATGCAACAGCTTGGGCTAAACCATAAGTTGACCATACCATACCATTCCCAAGCCAATGTTCAAGCAAAAGTAACTAATTGTGAGATCACTAGAATACTGACTAGGATGGTTAGTAGATTTAGAAAGGATTGGAGCATCAAGTTGAATGATGCTCTATGAGCCTATAGAATGATGTGGAAATTACCCATTGATTATTCATCTTATGAGCTAGTTTACAATAAGTTACCCACACTACTAATCCAGGAAAAGCTTCAAACTCTAGCTATTGCCAACCAGCTTAACTTGAACTTGAGCTTAGCCCAAAGAGAACACCTAATCAATCTTAAGTTGTTAGAAGAGAATAGGCTAGTAGCACTCATGAGCAATGAGATCCACAAGAACTACTCCAAGCATAGGCACGATGCATGTATAAGGCAAGTATTGATACAACCAGGTGACAAGGTCCTCTATTATAACCCCAATCATGTTCAACAAAAGGCCAAGTTTCAAGCACTTTGAAAGGGACCCTACATTGTTCAGGCAACTTACCCTTTTGGTGCCATGCATATTCACCATTTGTCTAGGCCACACAAGCTTATCTTAATAAACATCTAGTAGGTTAAACCTTATCATCAATATTCCAACTCCACTGAAGATTCCACCCAATCCATCCAAATGTTCTCTACTTGTTCACTTTTCTAATTGACTAATCCTAACCATAGTCGTGGGAGTGTCCACTGGGACACGTAGGTACCTTTTAAATTTTCCACTTTCTTATTACTTTTTCTACTTTCTTGATATATTTTCCTTTTCTTTTATACGTTTTCATTTCTTAAACTTTTGATATTCTTTGATAATTTTTCATTCTTTTTTATCTTTTTAATTTTTGACATCTTTTTTAATTTTTCATGTTTGTTCTCATTGTACTTGTACATATTTCTATCAATTTCCAATAAAACACATTGAATAAGGCAAGATGTCATCCCAATAAGGTGAAGATTTCTCTATAAAATCAATCATAAGGGACTAATTATCTATACAATGAGACCACAACATCCATTCATCCATTCCAATAATAAGAGGTTCTTACCATAGCCATAATGATATTCTTCTTATAATAAAACTAAGAATAAACCTATGATCACTATGCCTAGATAGAAGAGTGAAGAACCAAGTGGGAATGTAAAAAGTGTGACATCAAGGGGATTTTTTGGTTCTTTTGGATTACTACTATAAGTTCTATCTTGTTGCTAAAGATGTATTATCTCCTCATAGATATAATGAAAAATGGAAGTATGAGTACAATAAGTGTTGCCTTGCCATGTCACTGGAAAGACATGTTACCCATGCCTGAAGGTAGTCCTCTGGTAAGGTCGACATAGTTAAAAATAAAATTCATGCACAAAATAAATTTTTAGGAATCCCACTAGAAAGACATGTTACCCATGCCTGAAGGTAGGCGGCTTCTCAGGAATCTAAAAAATAAATTACAAGTGCAATTAATAAACTCCTCCCTTGGACAATACGTTAAGTGTTAATACTCTTTGCAACAATGATAGTCTTATGGTAGTAATTCTCAGAGATGAAACAATGTGATGCTATTGGAAAGCGGTTTTGACTTGGTTTGAATCTTAGAAGAAGGGATAATGATTACTTTAGTCACAATTACACACAAGAATTCATTATGCCTATGGTAAGACACCTCATGTCCTAAGTTCAGCAACCCCTTCTAAGTCCATCTTACCTCACTATATATTTAATCATAACTTCATGGTTTTGTGTAATGTAATGTAATTTTTCCAATTTGGCAATACTAATATGTGTGTTTTGCTAAACAGGTATGTCTTACATGCAACTCCTTGAATGCCTAAGGACACTTTCATGTGTGGTTATACAAGGGCACTAAGGGTTGGAGCCTACTTTGGGAAGGACCCACTTGTATAACTCTTGTATTTCATACTTCATAAGTAATTATGCATCATCGTATGCCTTCCAAGATCATCCAATAATCTAATAAATACTTCCCTTACTTTCAAAACTCTATCCATGTATCTATAATCCTTCATCCATCTTCTATACACTTAGTAAACTTTCATAGCCCAAAATTCCTTCTTTATGGAATTTCAACTCCTAATTTTCGATATCCAAGCATCATGGCTATTCTAAGATCCTACAAAAATGCTTATTATCTTCCAATAATTTTGTTTTCCTCATTTTTTCCACAAGAAATTGATCACAAATTTGAAATTTTTCTAGGTGACATCATTGATATGATGTATGAGCCCCTCGTACATCATTGATACAATGTCATTTCAACAATGTTGCTCTTATAAAAAAAACTATATATACACATAGGGAGTTAGCAAAAATTTCATTTTTCACAATTGTAACAAGGGGAGCTTTAGCCATTTTCTTTCTAAGCTCTGATCCACTAACTTCCAACACCCATAACTTTGTCCCAACGATATCAATTTTCAAAATTTTTGAATCTTGTTGATCCCAAAGCACTTTAGTCATGGGGGGTGACATCAAGGAAATTTAAGCCAATATTTTCAAAAAAAATTATGACGCTAAAAGATAGTCTAAGGGTTATGAATCCTCCTAATAAACCATTCTAAGTAATTTTAAGGCAATATAAGCAAAAAGATAATAAGTGTGGGAGGTCATGCAAATTAAAGATGCAACATCTAAAGGGGTATCATTTTGAAAATTTTTCTAACTCTATAATCATCATAACTAAGAATGGGATCTAACTAAGAGTATGAGAAGGATTATGAACCATTAAGCACCAATTTAAACACTTTGGTAATCCTAAACTCTTGATTGATTGTAGAAGGCCCTGAAGAGGATACCAGAATGAGGACCCTCACAACCCAGAAGTAGAAGACTGAGAGGCCATGGGAGAGGCTAAACTAGAAAACAAACTACACCAACAGAGCACATGGAGTAGGAAGCCTAATCTTTCAATATTCATTAGCAAACATCTGATACCAAACACTTTGCTTAAGCGAAGGAAAAAGCACAACAAGCACACGCTATCACTAGAATGTCTCCAAACCATCCAAGAGAAGTCAATCATGTCCATAGTCATTGTGGAATTGAATTTTGGCCCTTTCATGGAGTTTGCTCTACAGGTTGTAAGGACACAACTCCAATCATCTCTCATGTGACCTACATTATCAACTAGTGGTGAATGCTACTTAAGGGAAACTCTTCAATCTTGCCAAAATAAACAAGTTGATGCCACTATGAAAATAGAAGGAATTTCAGTGTCATATTTTGTAGAGGTAATAACTAAAGCCCTAAATCTACCAAATGAAGGGGCTAACATGACACAGATATCCACAAGGTCTGATATGGATGCAAAAAGATTATGGATACATAGAGCCTATGGCAAGGACGATAAGGAATATAGTGAGATGACTGCCGAGGAAAAGATTTATTTTATGATTGGAACCTATCATTTGTTGCTAACTAGGAGACTCAACAAGATATCAACTTACGCAGCCAAAGGAAGCATCATTTTGATGGAAAAATTCAACGCCAACATCGTCCATCTCTACTTCCTTGAAACTCAAAGATGGTTCAAAGAGAAGAAGGTAAGAAAGTCAACACTACCATTCCCCTGCCTAATTAGGAAGTTGTGCAAACATGTAGGCATATTAGGTTCTACAAATGATCTTTTGAGGAAAGCTCAAAATGCTTCATACGTTGAAATGTCAAAACCAATGCCTTTGAAAAAGGATCAGCTAGAAAAGCAAGAAAGTACTGAGGGAGCTATGGGCTTAACTCCTACTAATACTATCCAAGCCACTAACTAACAACAACAAGCAGGACCTAGTAGCCAGCCACCAGCTAACTAGCAACAACAACAGTAATAGCAACAAGTTCCACTGCCGCCGCCATAGGATTACAGACCTTCAATGAGCCATCTGCAACAGATTGCAAACATAATAAGCTAGGGAACAATAGATGGCGCCAATCTCTACAAGGTCAAAGAAAACATAGTTAGACCCATGATTTCAATAGACCTTGCAAGTGGGTAAATTTCATTGTAGTTAGAAGGAGGGGATGATTGGTCACAACAAATCTCAAAGAACGATGCATCATTCTAAGTGATGCTAGAAATAGGAGAAGGAGCCATAATAATGGTTATGCAGCATCAAGATGCAACAGTAGCTATTGAAGTGCTCGTAGATCACATCAAAAAGTCCTTTAATGTTCCTATTGTGTCGTTGCCAACCAATATTTCTAAAGCAAGAGACACTCAAATGCTTGTTGGTACCTCGATGACTCCTATTGAACATGAGGGTATATGATGAACTACAATATCGCATACGTGATATCGCATACGCGATATCATAGCCACCACACGATATCACATACACGATATCGCGTCCTACCTCATCTTCTATAAATAAGAGGCAACGCCCTTGGTTCCACAAGTTAGATTTAGACCCTTAGCGAGATTCTTGTAGTTTAGTCATTCCAGAGTTAGAGTTATTTCTGTGTGCCCACAGTAGGAATCATAGAGTGAACGGATCTTTATTCAAGCAATTTGTACCTAAGCACAATTTTATGTACGGCAATAAAGACAAACTTTATGATAAAACTTGCAGCATACAAATTAAGCTAATTAGTAATTAATGATTATTTATCACTTTCCTAGTTAATTAATATTTCTCTCAACCTTCAACCCCCTTAGTTAAATACACTCAGTACGACCACTTTGAGCATGCATGTAGTGCTTAGTAACCCAGTAATGATTAACGTTTGGTAATCCCAGTAGCATTGCACTGGTTCAAGATGTGTACGACAAGTGGGAACAAATACTAGTGTTAGGAACATTTAAAACTTACTTAATGAATAGTTAATGTAAGTTAGCCACTTAGTTCTCTCTCCCTCTCCTTTATTAGCAAAAGACATAAAAAATACAAAAGCTATAAAAATCATATACCTCAAGCTTACTTAACTATACAACCGTGACAATAAAAGTAAGTTTGGGAAGATAACGATTGATTAACCCTGAGTGTTCCATTAAGGCGCATAACCACTTGGTCCTTGGAGTTTGACCGAATCGTGCGTAAAACACTCATATTCATATGGTTCAATGTAGGGGTACCTCGCCACTCATCATTGGCGCCGTTGTTGGGGACTTAATTGTTTGTGCGCTGCATAGAACATAGGAAATCATTCATATCATTGGAACATTAGAACGAACCCTTAGGATTAATCAAAGAAAGACAAGACAACAGTACATTGCACACCGAACAAAACAAGATGTCTTCTTCTTCGCATAAGAGCACTTCACCACCTAGGACTAACACAAGAGGTAGTCAACGGCATAATACACATAACCAGGATCCGCCAGTTCCTCAACAGTTTTGTGTGGTATATACTCATTTCGATGAGTATGTACCCGATTTCACCTTTATTCTCCACCAAGATGAACAACTGCGTTGGAGAGACTTGGAGGGTAACATAGTGTTGCCTCTAAACCGATCAGTTCCCAACATGCTCCTTCTTACTCTCACATGAATAGGCATGCTACTTTTATACATAGAATACATTGCATGTGATCATGACTTAAGGGACTATCATCCCACAGAAGCACAATGTCAAAGAAACTTACGACGAGAGAGATACCATACATCTTTGAAGGGTAAATGGCCCCATGACGCTCCGCACGTTTTGAGCGAAATTGAGGATGGTAAACTTGCCTCAATAGGTTCCCCACGAAATGATGTTCCTCCTCCTGACATTGGTCAAGAGGTCATGTATCAGAACCTCCACTCCACTATTCACAACCCTGGTTCCGATACCCAGGAACACGAACACACGATAAGGGCAGACGTTCTGATCATGATCACGATCGAGGCCAAGACCACTGAAGAGAAGGTAGAAAACACCTTCATGGAGATGGTTCTCCTTCTTCTTCGCCTTCATCGTCATCTTCACCCTCTCCTTCAGTGTCCAGACGCAGTCATAGGAAAATCAATCATGGGGATAAGGGGAAACGATGTGAAATTCATCGACGAGATAGTCAAGAATGAGGACAAGGGCACTCTATAGAATCAAGACATAGAAGAAGGGAGAGTAGGGAACCGCATAGACACCATAGATTCTATGACCGAGACGATCACAAAGAACCCATACTCGCAACTAGAAACATGCTAGATATAACAGAGGCCATAAGAGTTCCAAAAAGGCACCAAAAGGATAGTAGGATCAAGAGGTTAGACATGAACAACATCCCACAATTTGAAGGGGGATACAACATTGATCCTCAAAATCATTTACAAGCATTCCACGATGCATGTGCCTTGTAAAACATAGAAAACGAATGGCAAAAACTGAAGTTGTTCCCAAGGACACTAGTGAAAGAAGCTAAAAGCTAGTACCAGTCCTTAGAACCGGAATCCATTCGGAGGTGGAGTACAATGTTAGAACTATTCAATGATAAGTACCAAACATAGTCCCAAGTGTCTAACATGCAGAAGCAAATCCAAGGATGGAAGCAAGGAAATCATGAACCCTTGGATGCTACCATGGGCCGCTATTATGCACTATTACATCGTTGCCCCAGCCATGGTTATTTGTAGTGGGATCAACTACGCCATCTCATGGATGGACTTAGGCATGAAATAAGAAGAACCCTTGGGACGTACACCCAAGGAAGGTTATCGGAGCTTAGGTCTCATCAAATTCATAAACTGTTAGAGCAAGTTGCCAAAGAAGAAGGTGAGCTACGAAAGAGAGAAAGTACAGAAGAATACAATTGAAATCCTTCCCTCCGAAAAAAGGGAGTGAGATTTTTTGAGGAGGAAAAAAAGTCACCACTCGAAGAGATGGTGAATAGGAAAACTTTGCCTCTCCAAAAGTTAACATCAGAAGTATCGGCAAAGGTAGACCAAATGTGGGACTCCCTAGATGATAGGTTTGAAACTGTTCTTAAAATTGTAGAGGAGTCTAGGGAGCGAGGTAGTGACCATGATAAAAAGAAAAAGAGAGAAGTGAAAAATGCATGTAACAAGGGTAAGGACAAAATGGCCATCACAGAAGAGGTTGTGGATTCAGACATGGACAATGATAGTGGATGCGAGATATGCCAATACGACCATCCTAAGGGATGTTGCCTAGTGATTTCACATCTGCAAGAGTCTAGGGTGTATGCACTCAACCCATGACTAAATAAACAGCAAGCACCCTGACGGTTACCTTATCCCCGAGGTAACCCAAGGCAATTCCACCAAGCTTCAACATATTATCCAAGTAGAACTCCACCACAACCCGTTGAGCAACATTAACAGTGGCAATACCCATAGTCATGGGGGATGCCACCACCAAGGCAACAATACCCATACCGGTAACCTGACCCATATGGCTACTATGTGCAGCATTCAATCTCTTCACGTGACTCTATTAGTCACATTACACCATAACATCACTACCAAGCCCGTGAGTATTATAGAACTCCTCCTCCTAGGGAAGATAACCCACAAATATACCATCCTTCAAATCCATTCACAGCTCTCACACCAATAGCTCCATTACCACCCACTCCAGCAATGCAAGGGGAACTCCCTACTCAACCGTAGCAACACAATGTGACAAGGGTTGTAAATCCTCAACCCACTATTGGTTTTGACAACCGTATAAAGAAAAGACCTTTATTCAGAACCAACAATTCAACCAAGCCCTTACAACCACAAGCGGTTGAACCTCTGAATGCCTCCCCATCAAATAGAGCTTTAGAGCTCCCTTTGAACCAAACACCAAACTCAATGCATACAGTTATGTTAGCACATGTCGTTACTAACTAAATCAAGGTTGGCCACCTTCCCAGGAAATTCTCTGATCTTGGAAGCCCTCTAATCTATCTCCAAATTACTGGGAATGAGCCATGCAAAGCTCTTCTGGATTCAAATTCTGGAGTCAACTTAATATCGCAAGAAATGTACAAAGCCTGGAACCTGCCTCCATTAAAGAAGAGCAATATTTGCCTAGAGCTAGCTAAACAATCCATCACTATTCCCTTGGGACTAGTGGAGAACATCATCACCACTGTGTGTGGGTGGTCATACCCAGCTGATTTCCTAGTGATACAAGTGAATAACGGTAAAGGGGACTTTCCTATAATAATGGGAAGGGCATGGCTAAGTACTATAGATGCACGCCTAGGAATCTGCAATCTTTCCTAGAAATATCTAAGGAGAACACTTTTGGAAAGATCGAGAAGAAGAAGGTTCCATGCATCGCATACAATGATACAGGGTGCAATTGCATGCAAAGATCATGGGTTGTGCAAAGTTTAGCATTGCCTACATGCAACCGGTGTGCACAAAACATTGACATACAAAAGTGCCTGTATGCAGAAATCACACGACAAGAAGACACCCAGTGGCTGATAGCTGATCAAGAGAGCAACTCACTAATGTGCATGGAACTGACTGAGGGAATAACTTGCGCTTACATCAAAACCACAAATGCACTAGAGCAAGTCCGCTGCCAACTTCCAAGCCTTAACCTTGAAAACATCAACTAGGGGAAGTTGAAAATTCCTAAAAAATTTAAACAAGAGCCCCTAGAATTGAAACCGTTGCCCACCGGTCTAGAATATATGATTCTTGAATATGGCAAACTAGTAATCATCAATGCAAGACTTGCTTCCAAATAAAAAGGAAGACTACTAAAAGTAATAAACAAATGGTCAAAAGCCTTTACCTGGTCATATTCCAAATTAACTGGAATAGATCCTAGGATATGCCAGCATAGGATTTACACTGACCCCTCCATGAAACCTCAAAAACAACTGCAAAGGCGATTGAGCCCAAAATTGAAGCAAGTAGTAAAAGACGAAATAGAACAGCTTCTTAAGG
>MNCI01037246.1:7463-20388 GCA_015680685.1 Gnetum montanum
ACTCTGACAACTAGAACAAATAGAGGATACCAGACCTAGGAGTAGGATAGAACACCATTCGACAATTGGAATGAAGGCCTGAAGAAAATTAGGATAGGGTCTTAGTTGCAAATCATAAGTATCAATACAATGTTTACTTGGACGATCACCCTAAAGGATAATGCCCAATCTTGTCACACGTACATGAGCATTGGAAAATAATGCTACATCTAGATTTTGCATAGAAGTACTGTGTTCAATCGCAGTGGCAAAACCCCCAGTCATGGTGGAGGCCATTGCCAAACTGGCCACACCCTTCGTATCACCCAAACCTAAGTGCTTATTATGTTCAACACCCTATTTCTCTAACTGGATCAACATCCTCTACTTCACCTCATCATTATCATTCTCCTAAGCATCATCGACCCATGTCCTCTCCTATGGGATCACCACTTCATTTTCCTTACACTTCTCCTTACTCTCAATACTCTCATCCTTCATCTCCTTCTACATCGCCACTAGTTGTATCAGAAGGTTTTGCACCACAACATCAACCAACGAACATTATTTGTGCTACTACTATTATTAAATTAACTTTGGTTATTAAATTAATTTCAATGGAACTAATAGCTGCAGTAGGAATATCAGTAATTTTCATAGACTAAACTTGCTTGGAATTCCCATGATTGAATTTCTGCCCATGTTTTGTTCTCCTCTTCAGAATTTAGAATATTTGAGTATAAGGAATTGTGTTGAGTTGATAAGCCTACCGGATGACCTTTGCATGTTGACTAGCTTAAAAGGGTTTGTGTGTGTAAACATTAAGGTAAAAGCTCTACCTCAGGGTTTTGCAAATTTGACAAGCTTAAGGTGGTTGGACTTATGTAATTGTGGTAGCTTGCCTAAAGGTGCCATGGACATAATATTACAATTGGAAAATATTAGATTTGTGGACATAACAGACAACGATGCTCTAATTCGCAAATGGAGAAATCTTTGAAGCAATTAGAGCATTCCCCAAACAAATCATATAAGAGTCCAGGAATTTAAGGAGGTATTTATGAAGAAGGGCGCTGCATTTGTGGAAAATGGACTGCATTAGAAAATATCACTCTGACCGGCTACAGGAAGACGGTGCTCTTTGAGCGTTCATGGAAGAATTATTCAGTCACTCATCTCAGCACTCGTAAAAGTGATAATCTTGTGGTAAATCCCACAAATAAATTACAAAATGCAGATTGTGAGCCCAAACCTGTGAGCATCGGCCATTAAATCCAAAGGCATTGGATTCATATCTTACTTTTTTTAAAAAAATTTGCATTATCTATTTCAATGGTGCTTAATTACTTTGTTGAATATATATGTATTTTCTTTACAATGGTACTTAGCCATTTTGTTTAAGGTATATTTAAGCCACTTTATTGATTATATATTTATTTTCTCTAAAGTGTTGCTTAACCACTTTATTGAACCTATGTCTATATTTCATGAAATGAATGTAGTTGTAGTTTTTTGTCCAATAAAATCCAGTAATACTTAACTTCTTTGTTACATCTACATTTATTTTCCATAAAATAAATGTAGATTTTTTTTATGGTACCTTCACCAGAATGTTAAAACCACATTCCGTATGCATTTTATGAAAAAATAAGACTTTGCAAAGTGCCATATAGTACATTATAATTACGATTTTTAATCATTAAAAATTTAATTTTAAATTTAGTTAAATCATGTTTAATCAAAATCTTTGGGGTTTCATAGTGCTTCTATTAGTTATTTATATAATTTTATAATTACTAGGGGTATTACTAGTAAATTCTACAAATTTGCTATTAGAGCTACAATCTCTTATGGTATAGAATGCTAGCCTATCAAAATACATTAGGCACAACATGTGCATGTGGGAGAGAGGTGTATGCTAAGGTAGATAATGAATGTGACTAGGAAAAAAAATCAACATCTCTCTTATTAGTGAAAGTTTAAGAATATTAAGAAAAGTTGTCTTCAATAGTTTGGTCATGTGTTAAAAAGAGCAAAGAATGCTCATATTAGAAGAGGTCACCTTATTAAAGTTAAGTGAAACCAAAGGGGTAAACCAAAACTTAATTTGGTTGTTATTAGATGATGAGCGGCGAGGTACCCGTATGGCCAACCATACAAATCACGGGCGTTCACATGCAACTTGGTCGAATTCCATAGACTGTAAGCACTTAACATACACTAGACCATAACCAGTGAAACCTTTGGGTTAGAATGGTTGCTATCTTCCTAATCTCACTTGTGATGTTCTATTTATGATGGTTAAGTGAGATTAAGGCTAATGATTTTTATATCATTTTGCATATATTTTGGCGGCTAATTAAGGTATGAAAAGTAAGGAATAAACTATTATCTAGTCTATAATTATCCTAGCTTATACTCTAAGCATTCCTAGCATAAGCATCCGATCCCATCTTCCGAACACGTTCTGAGCATCTCCTAACACTTCTGGGTTACTAGACATTAAGTGTCATTGGGCTTACCAAGTGTTTGATTTACGTTCGAGATGGTTGTACTTATGGCCTTTACGAACTATGAATAAGCAATAGCGATTAAGATAACAATAATAGAAACTTAAGTAATTAACATGTAACTAACAAAGCATAAAACATCTTAAACTACTGAATGCATAAAATAGCTAAGTCCAAATGCTGCAAGGAATGCTTGAATAGTTCATCTTTATTACCGTCACGCCAATGGGCTTAGATACATCAACGCTCGAATAAAGAGTCGATCACTTTTCTTACACATGCTGCGGGCATTTGGAAAATATTCTATCTCTTGCGAGAACAAACTACAAAAGCTTTGCAACAACTAACTGAAAAAGTGTCTAAATGAGACGGAAGGACCTCTTATTTATAGGCCGAGATAGGTAGCTACGTAAACGGGGCCATGTCAACGTAGGAAGGCTACGTTGACAGGCCCGCGTCAACACTGCCGTGTATACGCAGCCCTGTATACATGGCCTAATTGACGCATTAACTTAATGACACTTCATCATACCCCCATGACTGAGCAAAGAAGCGTCTTAGAGTTACTTTACAATTTGGAAAGTATGGATTCTTATTTACAACATACATAACTTAAACACATACATGACACACACATGACACAACATGAATCTGACCAAGTGCCTGAGTTACAGAGGAGGAAAAATTACAAAAATGGCGATGTTCGAAGATAAAATTGAACACCTTGTTGGTCTTGGAGCCTCTGCTGTGTAGGATGCTGCATAAAATTACTGGAGAAGATCATACCATCCCTGGGGGTGGTGGTTCTGACGGACCTTCTCCAGCCTTTGGCCCGTGCGTTGATGGCGGCATGGATGATGGTTTCCCTACAGCAGCTGCAACCTCCAGAGGTGGCCGGAAAGCCTCCAATAGAGCCCTCATGTTTTCTTCCTTGTTTTGGGGATCATTCATAGTCCAGGAAGCTTCACTAATGTGTGTTGGAGCTAGAACTTCCCAAGGGCATGGCAGCGTTGGAAGAAGTTTCTTTAGGTTGACAAACCAAGCTGCGAACTGCTTGCGTTCAATGTCGAACGCTCAGACTAATGCCTACAGCTGTTGGTAGTCATTCATCCTACAGCCCAGGTCCTCTACAACTATTCGTTAACCTTCAAAGATTGTGCAGAGGACCTCGAGTTCCGCGTTTGCTGCTGCTAGCTTTTGCTTCGTTGCCTTGTGCACCTGGAACTCTCCCTCGTATAAGGAATACGAGGCAGCCACTTACTTTTCTAATTCTGACTACAGTCTGCCAGCTATGAGCATGGCCAGGTTTGCATATTGGAGGTTGGCAAGCTTCATGTATTCTATCATCTCCTCAATTTACAGCTCTTTTAGGCGGATTTCAGCTTTATTGAAGTCGTTCAACCCATCGAAGATAGGTTGCTATGCATCGCCTCTCTCGGAGCTGCTAGAGTGCTTGGTTCATCTTGGCCTTTGCGACTTGAACATGTTTTTCATTTACTTCCTTCTGCAATCCCACTTGGTCCTTGTAATGATTTTTAACTTTTTCAAATTTTAGGACCTTGTTTTTCCAAGCAGCAATTTCGATTACAAACTTCTATCACAATGCCCGAACCTCCTCCATTGACAGATTTCAATTTTCAGTAGCCAATCTTCTTATATCAGCGTTCACCATGGCTAGCTCTTCCTGCTGTTGGTGGATGAAAGTTTTCATGTGTTCATTTTCTACATCAACATTGCGTAGGCGATGAATCTCCACAATTAGCCGTACGTTCTCCTGGCGAACCTCTGCCAAGTCCTTATCTAAGTGATATGCTCGAGCGTCTACCATGAACTTGTTGAGGATCGTTGTCTCCCGCACATCCTCAACGATCTGAAGTCTAAGTTGAAGCTGTTGAAAAGCTTCATCCCTGGTGATGTTACAGTCAAGGATGGCTGGGTTGGCAAGTTGGGCTCTTAATTGGGCTACCTCCGTTGCCAAGCACTGATAAGCATCCTGAGCAGCTTCAAGTTGCCCTTCTAAAACAAGGCTCTTGCACCTTGCTGAGAGCAGCTCCGACTAGGTTGCAGTAATGTTTTCTGGAAGATCAAAAACATCCAAAAGTGGTTGCCTGATTCCCACCAGTCGGTCCAAAAACTCTTCGTGTTGGGCTGCATCAATCTTGTTATGCGAAGTTCTAGTAGACACCTGTACATCTTGTAGTCCATGAATGTTCAGTACAGGTGCTGCTGGTGCATTGAGAGCTATAGCAATTATGTTAACAACCACTTCAGCTGCAACTTCATGTCCCTGGTGCTGCATCACCAAGACCGTCACCCTTTCACCATCTTCCAAGCGTACCGAGAAGGTAGCAGCATTCCCTGAAATTTCAGGGAACAACTGTTCGGTTAACACTGTTACCTCTTGGATGCTTGGATCTGTTCTTGTTGGAGCTTGTGCTCAGGCAGCGGAGAATAGCGGCCCTGCCCTTTCAAGCAAGCTAACTGATTGAGCCACTTACTCCAGGTGGCTCATGGAAGGGCGATAGACCTAAGGGTCTTCTCCTACACCAATCCTGCCAGATTGCTCTTGCTGGCTCGAGAGCATTTCCTAGATCTCGCAGATGTATTCTGTCGTGGTTTGCGAGCCCAGCTACGTTGTTTGTGCAGGTGGTGGAGGTGGTTGCTGCTCCTCCTCTATTTGTGTGGTAGCAATATTTTTATCTTTCATCATCTCTTGCCACGAGGCAATTGGGGCACGTTGGATTATGTCATTGGAATATCATGCTATCCCTACCCGTTTGCACAACTTTCGGATTAGGTAGGGAAAGGGGAGAGCTCATCTTCCACGTTCGTTCTCAGCGAACCTCTTTTCAATCTCCAAAAACAACAGCTATGGAAGACTCATGGGGAATTTCCCACTCAAGGAAGCACACGCACAAGTGGAGAAGGCTTTGATTTTACTGGGTCTTACCGTTGGGTTCAGGTGGTAAGACACGATCTTTGAGTACACTCTCTCCACTATGGTTAAGGAGCTGAATTCCTTGCGCTCTACCCCATAGCACCGTTTGGTCCATTGCGCTTTTACCTTTGGATTAGCCTGCTTTAGAATTTCAACCACATCAACCCTGATTTTAGGCAACCCCAGATCCTGCGTTATCACCTCCGAAGAGTAAGATACATAAATGTCTTTGATTCTTACTCTAGACCCTACTTGCCGATTCATCCAGAAGAGATAAGTTTCTCCTAAGTACCATTCACCAATGGTTGTGATGATTGGCCACATCGAAGAGTTCTACAGTTGGAGCCTCACATCCTTTGGCGCATTCTTGAGGAATGGTCCAAAATTTAGCTCTTGAAGGACCATTTGCTGCATCTTGTGCGGCATGATAGCATCAAGGCAGGCTTGGGTCAGGGTGACCTCAAGCCGTTGTGCTACCCAAGGAGTTTCATCCCCGAGCGATTGCTCATTGGGAATCTCCTCTTCAGGAATCTGATGAACAGATTCCACATCAGGTCTTTCATGGAAGGGCCTAGTTGCACACCTTGTCCCCTTCCTGTGTGTGGGCGCTTGTCCCTTGGTTGTGATGGTCCTTCGTCCCTTGGGTGCCTCGGTTTGTGTGCCATTTGCAATCAATGTAACCGCCTGTTAGATCGTTCATAAGTAACTTAAGATGGTCCATATATACCTTCTCAATTTGACCAAGTTATGTTGTTGGCACAGGCACACCGTTAAGTCTTCCAGAGCATTAATTTATGGGTTAAGTCCAAAGATTTCGTAATTAACTAATCAATTAATTATAGTTAATTTCACAAAGGCACCACCCCCCCTTCCACGACTGAGAGCATACCTCTGGTTGCTTAAAAGGGCAAGGATCGGTTGATGCGAACTTGCGATGGAATGTAGGTGCGTTGAAAAAGGTTAGGCAGAAAAGATGGGAAAAATCCCCTTAATTTGGATCCCAAATGATAAAATTTGCAAAGCACAACGGGTGTATATATAGGGGTTAGGCATTGCATCGACGGGACCGCGTATACGCAGTCACTGCGTCGACGGGGCCACGTATACGCAGTCACTACGTCGACGGGGCCTCGTATACGTAGGGGTGTTGACCCATTAACCAGCGTTGACCAACCCAAAAAAAGCTCAAAATGAGAAATTTGAAATGTGAAATTGGGGCAGTTGAAGCACGTGAGAGGCTCAGACATGGCTAAGGACATGAGGAAGGTCATTAAGCTCAAAAAAGAGACAAAAATAGGAGAACGAGACTCAAAAAGAACTCTGCGAGGAATAAATCGAGCAATGGGACCTGAAAACTAGTTGACCACAAAATCCAAAGGATGGGAGGCTTAACAAGCAGGACTAAGGAGATGCAGGGGGTCCTCCCCATAGTAGGCCATATCCTTAGTAGCCCCTGCATAGCCCTCAACACCGGGGTCTATGGGTCTCAAGGCCAAGAAATGGTGTTCACTAGGTAATACTCCTACCCAAGAGATCCCGCCAAGGCATGGGAAACCCATGGATATCATGACACACTTTCACGACATAAGATAGATAGTGAGGTAAGTGACGGAGAGAACTGGGTGAGGAGAGAGAGATGAGAAAATGGTATTCCAATCGTCAGTCACATGAAACCCCATGTGTAGATGTGGTTAAGTGACCCGATAGAACCATTCCTGAGGTCAGACCCAAAACTAGCCTCATTCAGTGACATCGCAGCGATAGACGAAGTCTCGACCATCCCCCAAGGAAGCAAGAATAACCCCATAGAGAACCACCACTCCAACAAACGTGAGAGGAAGGAAGTGGAATGGGACAAAGTTAGAGGGGATCAAGGAAGTCCCATAACTAGTACGGTGGCCAGTTAGAGGCGATCTAAGGGGTGTGCTTTGAATTCCCACACTATGATTTTTTTTATTTTTCGGGGGAACCACACCATGCAAAGACCCATGCATGTTTGCATGCATTTGACCAAGGGTGTGCTTTGAATCCTCATGTTTTTTTTTCAGTGAGGACCACACCATGCAAGGTCGAACTGCCCAGAAGCTTCCATGGAGAGAAGGACGTGGAGCGATAGGAAATCCGTAAGGACATACCAACAACCTCAGAGGGTAGAACAAAGCAACGAATATTGCATTCCCCTTGAAGTCACACCCGAGTCAAACCATTGGGTCATCCCCGAGTCTGGGAACCACACAAGTCATACATTAATTAACGTGTTGTTAAGTGAAGGGGTTTCATGTTCTCAACCAAAGGAAAACCATGGAGTGGGTGAATGGATGGATGACATTCACTCATTGCCGATTTTATGAGTGGAAAGTAGACGTAAATTCCAAAAAGTACCATGCGAGGGCGGAAACTAGACAACTAAGCTGATGAGTGCACATTACCCATCGCAACAAAAACCATGTATGCCAGACATCTGAAGACAACAAAACGACATATTAGCAATTACGTGAAAAATAAAACGTCCACAAAGAAATGAAAAATAAGTAGAGAAAGGAGAAAATGTACAAAGAATTTGCAAATGTATAAATGATGGTGAAAAACCAAAAAGTATAAAACAAAAAATGTAAAACAAAAAATGATAAAATGGCGAGGGGTTTAGTGGAATGGATCAGCAGGGAGGAAGGGCTCCCCCATGACTGGGTGGAAAGGAGGAGATGCGAAAAATGGAACGTGGCTGTCATGGCGATGAGGAGGTGGTTGCATTGGTTGAGTGGAGTTCACGGAAAGGTTTTAGTTGTTGGCGGTTGACTAACTGTTGAAACACCATTAATTTCAGCTTAATACTTTGAATGGAAATTTATTTCTCTACAATTCAAGGATGGAAGCCCAATTGCAGAGGGCAGTAAAAGCCACAAAAATCGGCAAACCAGGCGTAATTCCTCGGCGAAATATTCCACCGCCGGCTCATCATCATCCTCACCATAACCATCATCATCACTTTTCACGCACCACGTGCTTAACCATAGTGCTAATACTCATGTTGCCAAGGCATACCATAGTTTGCAGTCTCTTTTCACTGGGTCCGTGATGAGATCAGCCAGGGCTTTCAGTTCAAGGGTAGCTGGATCGGATGTGATTGGTATTGATCTTGGGACTACGAATTCATTTGTTGCAGTCATGGAAGGAAAGACTCTCAGAGTAATCAAAAATTCTAAAGGTGCTGGAACAACGTCATCCATTGTGGCTATGAACCGGAAGGAGGAGATGTTGGTTGGTATTCCTGCAAAGCGGCAAGCTAGCCTCCAAACCCTAGCGTCACTGTCGTTGCCGCTTTCTATCGTGCTGCCACTCTTGTGCTTTTTTTTTCGTGCTGTCTCTCTTGCGTGGCCCACTGCTGTTTTCTCCCGCGCTGCCTGCCACCGTGTTGCCTCTGTGTGTTGCTGTCTCCTGCGCTGCCACGTTTCTGTTTCGCAGCTGCCGTGTCACCAATCTTGCGCTGCCTCTGCCGCATCGCTGCTCCCTCTTGCCATCCGTCGACTGCCGCACCTCCACGTTGCTGATTCTGTAGCATTGCTCTTCCTCCTGTGCCAGCACCTCTGCCTGTGCCTCCTCCTCCTCTACCATCGCTTTCTTGTTTGTAACAGTTCTGTTGCTGCTTCAATGGTGCTGTTAAGTCTGCCCCATTCCGACGTAACAAGGGAAAACTGCAGCGGCAGCGTTCTGGAATGATGATGAGGATGGATCCAGTCGGAACAAGCAGCGGTTCAGAGCCCCGGTGTGCCACGACAAGCAAGGATGTGACAACTGACAAACCGAAAAACCAAACCAAGCCAAGCCAAGCGAGGAGCAATGAATGAATGCACCTTAGATTATGGAGACACATGATTTTCTGTACCCACAGTGCACCCATCTCTAACGCCACGACGCTGGTGCACTGGTAACGCCATCTTTATCTCATTTGTCTACGAGCAGGCAGACCATCTGGGCATTGGCATTGTAATATTCTGTTACGTAGTCTTTTAACTTGACCATAAATCATAGATTTCTTAATTAGTCGTCAAAAAATACCTTCTTCTTGTGCGCTACCTTGGCTGTTACTCCCGCCGAGCCTGCCGTTGCGCCTGCCGCTGCCACGTCGCTGACGTCTCACCTGCCCTGCCGCTGCCACCTCGCTCTGTTTGCTGCCTCTTCGCTGCCACCTCGCTCCATCGCCGACTGCCTGCCGCTGATTGTTTTCTGCTGCCGCTCCTGCTGTTCCCTCTGCTACCGCTGTTTCCTCCGCGTTGCCTGTACTCGTGCCACCTCTGTGCTCCTGCGGATTCCATATCACTACAGATACCACCAGGCATCACCGACTACCATCCTCCCAATGATTAAATTTTTTTTTCTTTACCAAACATTGGAAAATTCCAATTTTCCAGCCCATTAACGTGGACAAACAATAATAATAATAATTTTTAATCAAGGGAGCTGCCGCCGCTGGACATCTTTTTAAATATTTGAAAGTTTTATGGCTCAAGGGCTTGTATTTTTAATTATTTGTATTTGTTATGGGCTCAAATGACCCATAAGTTGTAAAATACATTGAACCTGGTCAAAGCAAACCCTAGCCAAAACCCTAGCCCAAACCTATAAATACCCTACCAATTCACACAAATTGGAAGAAGCAACAAAGGAAAAGAACAACAAGAACAAGGAGGCAAAGAGAAGCAAAGCAAAAGCAGCAAGAAGGAGAAGAAGATTGGAGGAGGCAAAGATTGGAGAAATTGGCAATTCCGAAGGAGGATAAAACTTGCAATCCTTAGGCGCTTGGCACATCCGATTTTTAGCTTCCAAGTTCTTCTCACATCGTCACATCATCGTGTCACATTTTTCCGGGGCTAGGCGTTTGACTTGCCATTCACACTTGTGCAACTACGCTTTGACCGGTGCACATTTTTTTTAAACAATAATAATATAGTTTCATTATTGCCTCCCATTTACAGTATTTAATTCTATTTATTCTTTACAAATATAACTTTGTTTATGCTTTATTCATAATTTTGTATGCTTTATTTACATTTCGTATCATTATTTATTCCGTTTACATCCTGTTTACAATAACCCCAGCGCTAGCTATAGCTTACGCTTGGGGAAGTCCTTGGTTGATTTGCGTGCAAACCATCCAAGGTTTTCTACCTTCGTTTACTTTTCCAGCTTGCCCTCAGGCGAAGGCAGGGTTAGCTGTGGCTGCCCAACGATCTCTCGGTGTTTGTTTCCCTTCCAGCCTTACACCGACGATTTAGGTCAGTACAATTTTTGGCACTAGAAGGAGGGCCACTTTCTTGTTATTAATTAAATCTTCACTACCTATCAAAACTCCATTCATCTATCCCAGTCCATTCACGTTTATCATGGAATCTTCCCAAGTCAACCCAGTAACACTACCAATTGTTTCAAACCCTATGACTGCTATGGAATCCATAACCGTTACTGAACACATAAATCCTCAAGGCCCTACACGCCAATCCCTTAGGCTACAAGGCAAAGGCCCCATTCATGCAACTCTTACACCTGAACAATATAATTTTATCTGTGTTAAGATCCAAGCCAACCTACCCATTGATCGTATAGAGAGGGAAGCTAAGCGAGAATATGAATTCATCCACAAAGGAGGACGTGAGTTTATCCCTTCAGCTTTTGACATAATCCCACTATCTGAAAACCATCATAAACTCATATCCCAACTTCTCATGGTTAAAAATCAAGCCTTACAACTACCTCCCATAGAGCCTCAAGATGAAGAAGATGACTTTGCAGCCCAATCTGAACATGGAGAATCATACCATACTGTTAGCCCCCATGCCCACACAAACCTATTATCCCATCCTTTCCTAGAAGAAAATATGTTTCCTTCTTCATCCACAAACATTCAAGCACCTGTTCCCCATTCCATCCCTATCTTCTCCGTGCTCAATAACATTCACTCTGATGCATCCACTTCCATAATTCCTCCACCAGCACAGTCTCAACAACTCCCCCAAACCAACGTAGGGTCAATCCCCCAACCTCAAGTAGTTGGAATACCATCAGTCATACCAGCTTCCACATCCACCCATTACATACCCCAGATGCAAATTCATAGGGCACCATTAATTACTCCTACCCAACATATTCAAGGTGTTACCTGGCAACCTGTGGCTAGACAATGGGTTCCACCAGTAGTCTCAGTCCCGAATACCATTCCACCACAAAAAATGTTAGTCCAACAACCTACTTTTCCACAAACAATGCAACAATTAAGTCATTATCATCCACAATCAACTCAATCCATTGGTTTGCCTACCACCCAAGAATGGGTAGACACACAAAAAATGGTGCACTCGTTGGTAGAAGAATTAAAATGCCTTAAGAACTTTAACAATGAGGAAGTCAAGGTACTAGATTTTTATCAAGATGACCTAATTGACCCCTCAGTTCCACCCTTGACCTTGCCAAAAGGAGTCTCATTACCTCAACTGACCAAGTACAATGGAGAAGGGGACCCAAATGCCCACCTAGTAACATTTAGAACCGAAAGCCTTTTACTTCAAGCATGGCCCCATGTAATCTTGCGAGTGTTTGCAATGTCCTTAACTGGAAAAGCCTTAGACTGGTACCGATCTCTACCCTGTAGCTCCATATCTTCTTTAGAGAATATGTTGCATCAATTTGTCACCCGTTTCAAATACAATCTGAAACCTGAAGCCACATTAGATAGCTTGATTCAAATTAAACAAGCACCATTAAAGCCAGCACAGAAATTTATCCAAAGGTGGAGTGCAGCCTTAAACGAACTTCATGAACCTATCCCCGAAACATATTTACTCACTATCCTTAAATCAGCCGTGAATGACTTTATTAAATCAAAACTTTACTACCTAAAAGCCCGCACATTGAGCCAAGCATTTGTACAAATCAAAGACATAGAAGAAGCAGCACAAACAAGTAATGACCCAGCCTACTCAGCCTTTAGAAGCCAACACATAAGGAAAGATAAACCCAAAACAATGGTAGCAGCAGTGGCTGAGGGAAAACAACCCACTATCCTAAACAACTATGAAAGAACAGCACCCACTCATACACCTGAAAGCTCCTCAAATAGAAATAACAACATAGGTCATGCACGTACCTTCGAAAGAAAAGACCCTACTCAGTACACACCATTGCCCATGAAGCCTTCACAAATGCTTGAACAACTTCTAAAGGCTGGGTTAATTCAACATAAACAAATGTCTCCTGCGGCCTCACAAAGACATGATCGCTTTTGCGAAATGGCCAAAAATCCAGCATTAGCAACACCCAACGAACCCCTTATCCCAAAAGGCTTTAGGTTGGATAGGTTTTGTGAGTATCATCAACGATGTAGTCATGGGGCTGATTACTGCTATGCATTGAAGCAAGATATACAATGCATGATAGATGGGGGTGAAGTAGTATTCGACGAGACAAACCCAATAAGGCCCCAAAATCAATCCATGGGGGTCTACAA
>MNCI01037246.1:30115-85182 GCA_015680685.1 Gnetum montanum
GTGCAGCGGTGTTGGAAGAATAGTCAACGAAGGCTACCACTTCTACCCACTTTGTATAGTAGTCCACAACTATGATGATGTATGCCTTTCTATTTAACAGGGGTGTGATGGGTTCCATGAATTTGATGTCCCAAATGTTGAAGGGCTCCATTGGCTAGATCCACTATTGAGGTCCCTCCAACCATGTCGTCATCCAACCGTCCCTCTAGCATCATTCGTAGGAGCGAGTGAACCATTGTGAGTCCCTGAAGATGGTGGGCCAGTAATACCTTACAAGCATGATCTTAATGGTAGTGTGGCATCCAACATAGTGGCCTCCACAAGGGCCCTCATGAGCATCCTAAAGGATGCATAGCATATCACCATCAGGGACACACCATCGAACCAAGCCATCTACGCACACCTTGTAAAGGTGGCCATTGATCTCCATGAAACGCTTGGCCTTATGGAGAAACTGTTGTTCTTGATGATGGTTCCATTCCTTTGGCAACTCTTGAGTGGTGAGGTAGATGAGAATGTGGTTGAACCAAGGGGACTGCTTGGGCACTTGTGGATCAACAGCACCTGTGAAGAGGAGTTCATTTGGAAATTGATCAGATAAGGGCTCCTCCTCTTCTATGTTATCCCATCGTAACTGAGACAAATGGTCAGCGACCACATTCTCAGTCCCCTTTCAATCTACCATGGTAAGATCAAACTCATGAAGAATCACCAACCACTAGATTATGTGGGGGCTTACCGTTGGTTTGTTCATCAGAAACCGAATAGCACTGTGGTCAGTATGCATAAACACCTCGTATCTGAGCACATAATGTCAGAATTTGTACAAGGTGAACACCATTGCCATGAATTCCTTTGCAGTGGTGGTGTAGTTCAACTGAGCACCCACAATACTACAGATTGCACAGTGGATATAATATGGACGTTTCTAATCATCACACTATGTAAGAACGGCTCCCAAGACATAGTTGGATACGTCTGTCATAATGTGAAAGGGTCTGTACCAATCAGGGGCTCGTAGAACTAGTGTTTCTACGAGTTTTCATTTCAGCACTTGGAATGCAGACTCGCACTGCTTGGTCCAAATGAATGAAGCATCCTTCTTTGTAAGTTCGACCAACGGCTTGGCGATCTTCGAGAAGTTTTCAATGAATCATCTGTAGTAACTAGTGTGTCCAAGGAATGACTGAACATCTTTGACGGTACTTGGTTAGCAGGTGATTCCTTGGATAACCCTGATCTTTTTAGGATCAACGTTGATCCCTGTTTGTGAGATGCGATGCCCCAACACAATGCCCTCTTGGACCATCAAATGGCTCTTCTACCAATTGAGCCGCAGATTGGTGTCTACACACCGTTTCAGAACCTGTTCCAGATGGTTCAAGGCTTGCTCGAACGTGGCCCCATAGGTGGAGAAGTCATCCATGAAGACTTCCATCCCATTGTTGATTTGTTGTTGGAAGATGCTTAGGACAAGGTGTTGGAATGTAGCGGGCATACTACACAGGTCAAAGGGCATCTTCTTGTATACGAAAGTCCCCCATGGACTCGTGAAAGTAGTTTTGGCCTAGTCCTCTGGTGCTATTTGGATTTGGTTATAACCACTATAACCATCCAAAAAGCTATAGTAGTGGTGCCTTGCTATGGTGTCCAACACCTGGTCCACAAATGGGAGCTGGAAGTGGTCCTTGAAGGTTGCCATATTGAGCAACCAGAAATCAATACAAACCCTCCACTTATCACCTTTCTTGGGCATGATAATGAGTGGGCTAACCCATTCGCCATCGGCAATAGAATAGATGAATCCCTCCTTTAGCAATTGTTCGATTTTATTTTCTACGACCTGCTTCAATTTGGGATTCAACCATCTTTGTGGTTGTCATCGTGGCTTTATGGAAGGGTCAAGATAGATCCGATGCTGGTAGACCCTGGGATGAACTCCAGTCAACTCAGGATATGACCATGCGAATGCAGCAACCCATTTGTTTACCACCTTCAGCAACTTCTTCTTCTGTTCTCGAGCAAGGGTGGCATTAATGATGACCAACTTTCCATTTTGTAAAAATGCATACTCTAAGTGAGCCAGTAAAGACTTTAACTCAAGGGGCTCTTGTTTGAAGCTCTTAGGGATTTCTAGCTTCCCCTAGTCATCTTGGTCATCAACAGTGGAGAGCTATTGATGAATCTCTTCCATTTCATTTCTGCTGTTAATGTAAGCTTGTACAAGCCCCTTTGATGGTTCCATGCACAATGTGCTGCTAGCAGGATCAGCTGTCAGCCATTGGGTATCCTCTTGGTTAGTGGCTGCTGCGTATAGGCACTGTTGAACAGGTGATTCCTCGATACACCGACTGCATGCTTGAATGGATATCTGCTTAGTGGACCATAATTACTGCACACAGTTGCACCCTAAGTCGCTGTACACAATGCATGGAATGTGCTTCTTCTTGATCTTCCCGAAAGGATTTTCCTTTGAAAATTCAAGGGATAGATTATGGAGGCCTAATTGTGCATCCACTATGCTTAGCTACGTCCTTCCCATGATGATTGAGAAGTTCCCCTTACAGTTCTGTACACAGATGACCAGGAAATCAGCAGGGTAGGACCACCCACAGACGGTGGTCATAATGTCCTCCACCAATCCCAAGGGAATAATGATGGACTAGTCTGCTAACTTGAGCCGGATGTTGCTCTTCTTTAATAGGGGCAAGTTCCAGTTCTTGTACATATCATGAGAGATCAAATTGACCCCTGACCCCGAGTCCAGAAGAGCTTTACATGGCTCGTTCCTTGCCACCTGAAGATAGATGAGGGGGCTTCCTGGATCAGTCAATTTTTAGGGAAGATGACCTACCTTGATCCAGTCAATTACAGCATGTGTGAGCATGACCGTCTAGATATTGGAGTGTGGTTGGCTTTGAGGCTGCTCAAGTGTGGAGTAGTGGAGGCGCTTCTAGGTTCAAAGGCACTAGCCATAGGGGTATGCGAGGATATGTTCAAATTGTTGGAAAGGAAAAAGGGACGTTTCCGTGGCTTGGGTTCCGGTCCACTCAGTTGAGGTGCCAGTTGCAAGTTAATAGCCCTCGTAACATTTCGTTGCCACGGCTATGGTGATATCTCTCCCTGCATCGGAGGTGCAGGTGGCAGCTGAGTGGGGTGTTGTGGAGGAGTGGTAGGAGAAGGTGATGGAGGATAGAAGAGATGTGGGTTTTTCCCCCGAGGTAATGGAGATTGAGGTCGAAAATACTCCAGGGGATGGTAATGACTTTGAAAAGCCGCATGGCTAGAAGAGTCTCATGGGGAGACTGGTTGCTGAACGTAGTACCCATAAGGATCTAACTGTTTGTAAGGGTACTACTGTTGTGGAGGTGGCATCCCCCATGTTTTTGGGTGTTGCCATTGTTGGAAGTATTCGTACAGTTGCGGTGGCACTTCACTTGAATAGTATCCTTGCTGCTACTGGTGGAACCGCCTGGGATTTCCTTGTGGATAAGGCAACCTTCAGGGTATTTGCCACTACGCCAAGCGGGGGTTCAATGCATACACCCCAAACTCTTGAAGGTGTGACACCACAGGACAACATCCCTTAGAATGTTCATATTGGCATATGCCACATTCATCTTCCTCCTCGGTGTCAGAGTCTACAACCTGCTCTGCTACAGCAACCTTGCCCTTACCCTTATGTTAGGCACATTTAGCTTCCTTCTTCCTACGCCGATCATGGTCATTACCTTGTTCTCTGGATTCCTTTGCGATTTTTAGCACTCTTTGGACTCTTTCATCCAAGGAGTCCCACATCTTATCCACCTTTGCTGATATTTCAAATGCAAAATTTTGTAACAGTAAGGTCTTTCGGTTCACTGCTTCTTCCAATGGTGATTCATCCTCTTCATCACAAAAATGGACTTCCCTTTTTCTGAGGGAAGGATGCTAGTTGAATTCTTCTACACTCTCCTTTTTTCTAAGTTCTCCTTCCTCCTTGGCCACCTGTTCAATGAGGCGTTGCAATTGATGGGCCCTTAGCTCTGACAGTCATCCCTGGGCTTACACACCAAGGGTCTTTCACGTTTTAAAATGGAGCCCATCAATGATGTGGCGAAGCTGTGCTCGCTGAGAGTAACCATGACCAGGGCATCGATGCAACAACAAGTATTACCTGCTCATGGAAGCATCCAAAGGTTCATGATTCCCTTGTTTCTAGCCTTGGATCTGCTGTCTCAAATTCGCCACTCTAAAGTACGTTTGATACTTTTCATTGAAAATTTCAAGCATCTTACTCCATCTTCTGATTGATTTTGGCTCCAAGGACTGGTACCAACTTTCAGCTTCTTTGATGAGTGTGCAAAGGAATAGCTTCAGCTTTTACTAATCATTGTCAATGTTTTGTAGGGTCCATGCATCATGGAATGCCTGTAGGTGAGTCTGCGAATCACAGTTGTATCCCCCTTCAAATATGGGAATGTTGTTCATATCAATGTGCTTGATTCGACTATCCTTCATATGCCTACTAGGGATTTGAACTACCTCAGTGATCTGGAGCATACTCTGGATAGCCAATAATGGCTCATCTGAATCATAGTCCTGCTGGGGACCATGATGTTTATGACGATTCCAGCTATCCCTCCTTTCATGTCGGCAAGCATCATGCAATTTCTCACATGCTACCTCACGTTGTCCCTTTCGAACCTTTTTGCCACCATCCTTTCGCTCCCTCCTATCTCGGTTATGATCAGAGCTTGAGCTGGATGAAGGAAAAGGAGAGTGAGAGGATGGAGAAGAAGGAGAGGGATCTCTCCCTCTACCCTGATGATGGTCCTGATCATCTCGTTCATCTTTGCTATGTGATCCTCCATCCCCTTGGGGATCTTGGCCACTGAGATGCTTGGATTGAATCATGGATTGGAGGATCTACTGTCCAAGGGGAAGTTCGGTTGAATGGATGTCATGAAAGATGGGATCCCCATTGTCCTATAGCCCTTGTGAGAATAAGGGGTTACTGAATTGTTTCCCCTTCAGCTGTTCATATTTGTCTACCTACTATTGATCTCTTGCTCATTGAGCCTCAGTGGGACGATAGTCCCAGTAGTCATGGTCCTCCATGACATACTCTGCTCTAAGGTCCTAGATGCCCAATCTGCCAAGATTGTGAAATAGCATCGCAGGAGCTGATCGGTCGGGAGGGTGTACAATATTTCCCTCCATGTCTCGCCATTGTAGATGCTCATCTTGATGTAGGATGAACATGAAATTAGGGACATACTCATCGGGATGCTTGTACACCACCCGACACTCTTATGGCACCAGTGGGGTGGATATCTCCCTCCTGCGAGAAGACATATTGGAAGTTAGATGGTCTATGTAATCGATGTACCTTACTACTAACTTTAATCTACCTAACGTGCGTAAATATTTCTATCCTGGGTCCGTTCCAATGACTTGAATGATAATTTCACTAAGGTTAGATGATGCATGTAAGACTTAACAGTCCCTGGCAACGATGCCAATGATGAGTGGCAAGGTATCCCTACGCGCAACCATACGAATCATAGGCATTCACACGTGACTCGCTCGAATTTCATAGACTGTAAGCACTTAACATACACCAAACACTAACTAGTGAAACCTTTGGGTTAGAACGGTCGTTGTCTTCCTAATCTCACTTGTGATGTTCTATTTATGATGGTTAAGTGAGATTAAGGCTAATGATTTTTATATCTTTTTGCATATCTTTTGGCATCTAATTAAGGTATGAAAAGTAAGGAATAAACTATTATCTAGTCTATAATTATCCTAGCTTATACTCTAACTATTCCTAGCATAAGTATCCGATCCCATCTTCCGAGCATGTTCTGAGCATCTCCTAACACTTCTAGGTTACCAGACGTTAAGCGTCACTAGGCTTACCAAGTGTTTGATTTACGTTCGAGATGGTTAAGTGAGATTAAGGCTAATGATTTTTATATCTTTTTGCATATCTTTTGGCATCTAATTAAGGTATGAAAACTAAGGAATAAACTATTATCTAGTCTATAATTATCCTAGCTTATACTCTAACTATTCCTAGCATAAGTATCCGATCCCATCTTCCGAGCATGTTCTGAGCATCTCCTAACACTTCTAGGTTACCAGACGTTAAGCGTCACTAGGCTTACCAAGTGTTTGATTTACGTTCGAGATGGTTAAGTGAGATTAAGGCTAATGATTTTTATATCTTTTTGCATATCTTTTGGCATCTAATTAAGGTATGAAAACTAGGGAATAAATTATTATCTAGTCTATAATTATCCTAGCTTATACTCTAACTATTCCTAGCATAAGTATCCGATCCCATCTTCCGAGCACGTTCTGAGCATCTCCTAACACTTCTAGGTTACCAGACGTTAAGCGTCACTAGGCTTACCAAGTGTTTGATTTACGTTCGAGATGGTTAAGTGAGATTAAGGCTAATGATTTTTATATCTTTTTGCATATCTTTTGGCATCTAATTAAGGTATGAAAACTAGGGAATAAATTATTATCTAGTCTATAATTATCCTAGCTTATACTCTAACTATTCCTAGCATAAGTATCCGATCCCATCTTCCGAGCACGTTCTGAGCATCTCCTAACACTTCTGGGTTACCAGACATTAAGCATCATTGGGCTTACCAAGTGTTTGATTTACGTTTGAGATGGTCGTACTTATGGCCTTTACGAACTACGAATAAGAGATAGCGATTAAGATAACAATAATAGAAACTTAAGTAATTAACATGTGACTAACAAAGCATAAAACATCTTAAACTACTGAATGCATAAAATAGCTAAGTCCAAATGCTGCAAGGAATGCTTGAATAGTTCGTCTTTATTACCGTCATGCCAATGGGCTCAGATACATCAATGCTCGAATAAAGAGCTGATCACTTTTCTTACACCTGCTGCGGGCACTTGGAAAATATTCTATCTCTTGTGAGAACAAACTACAAGAGCTTCGCTACAACTAACTGAAAAAGTGTCTAAATGAGGCGAAAGGCCCTCTTATTTATAGGTTGAGATAGGCGGTTGCGTAAACGGGGCCACGTCGATGTAGGAAGGCTACGTCGATGGGCCCGCGTTGACGCGGCCGCGTATACATGGCCCAGTCGACACATTGACTTAATGACACTTCATCATTAGAACTAAATGGCATAAAAAAAAAGCCACATAGTCAACCTCATGTAGTTGGGATAAGGCTAAGAAAGTGATCATGATGCAAAGCTTACTAATTACTTTAGAAAAATTTAATAACATAAAGAAATCATTCATGAAACTCTTTAGACCAAAATACTCTTTGTGTAGTTAATTCATTTTTGTTTTTCTCCATCACTTTATTAGATTCTCATTTCTACTAGGATTTCTTTGGTTACACATATTTCTTTGCATCTTTTAAACGGATGAGCTTTAACAAATACTCTAATTCTTTGAGGATCACTCCTCACATAATAATAAATTGCTTATGAACATCATAGATATTGAAGAAACCAAAGGTTAAACAAATAATTATATAATTCACACAAAAAATTTTAAATAGTAATGAAAATGGAAATGGAATTACTTAATTACATTCTTGTGAGATAACAAAGGCTCTATAGGACACAAAAAATTTCTTTAAAAGGCTTTGATATGATCATGATATGTCTTTAAGATTTATCCATGTCCCTATATTAATCAATAGATAGTGAGCTCCTACACGAGGGTGTGATTGCCACAAATAAATACATTAGTGCTTTTGTTAGGGATCCTGCTTTGATCTATTGCAAATAAATTTGTTTTTTCTATATAGTTGTTACCACATGTGATTTAAAGATTTTTGTCTTATCCTTATTTTCAAGTCTTTAAAACTCAAATTTAAATCTTGATCTAAGTAATAAAAACATATATAAAATATAGGGAAAAGGAGCCAATGTCATTGACAATAGTATATCTATTGTATGCATCATATTTCAAAAGTCCAAAACTATCTATTTTAGACATACGAAATTCAATAATAATAACATCAATTGTAGATTTACCATTCTTTACCAAATCTATAACTTTGTTCTCTTTTAGCATGTTACAACTAAATAATTTAGAACTCATTATGCACCGTGACAAAGTATACTATGAAAATTAACTATCAACAATATGTTACTAAAAACCAGAAAATCAATACAAATAAATATTAGGTACCTCTATATTCACAACTCATTGGTAGCATTTTAAACAACATTAAGCATACACAATTATCGTTAATGATAAGAACATGCATTTGTTTAGAACAATATCAAAACTAAATGTAAATCCTATTCAAGAAGGTGTTAATGGTGAAACGTTTAACTTGGAAGCCTAGGTCATATGTTCAATTTTAGTGACCAACTCAACATTATGCACAAAAACCTAGCAATTTTATAAACCAACTCCAAGAGTAAAAGATCAATAAATTTAATCATTCACATCCTATGCTAAAATTAATTATCATCTTAGGGATAACTAATCATATAAAAAACCAAAACTTTGAAAAGGTTCCTAAACCATCTTTGATGTATCCCTAGGCACGTTATTTCACTTTCAATGTTTATAAGCGAATCAATGCAAAGTGACTAAGTGCCCATTTGTTCATTCCCATACACTATTATACCACAAAGTTCATCAATCATTAGACGTATATTAATCATCATGACCTTTTCAAAGCATGAATAATGCATATGATATGTAATTGTTACATCCAATATGTAATAATGGTTATCATAGATGGTGTAATACTCTTTTTAACAAGAAGGTTGTGGGTTTTGAGTTAATAGATGAGTGGAAGTCTAACATCTTTTTAAGTAGTTAAACGTAGGTTTGAATCTGACTTGCTATTTGAGAAACAAATACATATTACCATATAACCATAAGCCTAATAGGTTAATGAACACACCAAAGAAAATGCCAAATGCTTTGACCATGTGTGCCCCCTTTCTCTCCCATTTTGAAATTAGGTTCATTATGCCTTTCCCAACAGAGCTCGGGTAAGTGAATTTGAGCTTTCCTGCCCTACCCACTTTGCTCAGGTGATGAAATTAGGATGACAAGTACTACCAAAAAGCTCTAACAATCAATGTGAATCTTTCTCATCAAGTGTGCGTTTTCATTATAGGTATTATTTGACCCGTCGCTGGCTTATGCGCCAAAAAAATAAATAAAAGAAATTTAAAAACTCAGCATCAAAGAAACTGAAGTTCCGTACATGTTTTATTCTTCTCTTTCACAATCTAAAAGACTAACTTAGAAAGGTTGAGGTGTGAAAACATTAAGGTAAAAACTCTTTCTCAGGGTTTCGCAAATCTGAGAAGTTTAACACAGTTGGGATTGTCTAAACATGGTGGCTTGCCTGAAGATGCCATGGACATAATATTACACTTCGAAAATCTTCAACAACTATACATAATAGACAGCAATGCTCTAATTTGCAAATGGAGTTATCCTCATAGCAGTGAGAGCATTCCCCAATCAATTTAATTAAGGGTTAAGCTCTAATTTGCAGATGGAGTAATCTTCACAGCCATCAGGGCATTTCTCAATCAAATGAATTATAGGTCTATGTTGAGAATTGAGGGAGATATTTTTGGAGAGGGGCACTGCATTTGTGGAGACTCATAAAGAGGGTGCTATTTGACGATCTTGTAGTAAAGCAAATAGACTACGAAATGCAGATTATAAGTTCAAACCTGTGAGCATGTGTTATTGACCTGATGACTAACTTCTATTGCTTTGCATCCAAAAGCATTGAATTCAAAGCCCTTTGTAATAAAATGATTGTATGATTTATTTTTGTTCTATCTATTGGTGCTTAATCACTTTGCTGAATCTATATTTATTTTTCATGCATTGATACTTTAGCTACCTTATTAAATCTATATTTATTTTCTTGGAAATGCATGTAATGTTTGTGCAATAGATTTTTTTGTCGAAGGCTATAATAAAATCTTCAATTTCATTCCAATAGCCTTGAAGTAGTATTCCCTACCCATTCTAAGAAAAAATAAAAGTTTGCAACATTCTATAAAATGAATTATGGTTACAATTTACTTGGGTTGGGTTTTTCAATTTCTTAGCTCTTCATTTTTATTGGTTAATTTTAAACAAAAGTCACTTTGAGCAATCATCTACATTCAGGTTTATCTGCCATAGAGCTACATGGGTTTATGAAGCTATATCAAAAATGATATTGAGTATTCTATCCTTCATCCATTGTTATCTTCAACACATTTGCATACATGATTTTTTTAGAGGTGGGCTTGCATTTACCTTGTCATGAATTTTTTATAGTAAAGCATAATATAATTTGTGGTAATACTAACGATTGTATGCATCACAAGGATTTTGAGATATTATTCCATTATTATGGGTAAGCCTTGTTCTGTACATTAATCAATTTGAATGTGGTGCCCTTTTAAAAGTTGGATCTTGGCAAAGCACATATGAAAACATCAAGTACTTTTTTCATAGTTTATCATTTCTTATACCATTTATAGGGTGTGTATTGCTTTTTTGCAAGACATTTCAAATCATGCTAGATTCATCATAAGTTTATCATTGGCCCTAATGTCTAGCCATGTTATTTTTCATGCATTTGTAGGATACAAACCCAACAAATTCTATTAAAAAGAACTCCATGAAGCATAGTTTAGTCCAATTTTAAATCAACACAATTTCATGATAAATAGGATAACATTGTTTGCATATCCTAAAACATAGTATTAAAAAATTCTATGAACCTCAAGTCTTTTCATTTACTTGTGCCAACAAGCTACTTAATAAAATGGCTAGTAAGACCAGATCCCACAACACTAGAGAAAAATACTTGAGTACTCTAACCTAACTAAACATGCATCTAAAACAAAGGGAAAGATGTCTGCTCTTTGCCTAAAATTGAATATTCAAGACCTTTGATGCAGTCAATAACAATCATGTTTTGATCTAACCATCAAATTGGCTTCCGCATTTTAAGAGGAAAATAAGCAAGAAACATTCTTTTTACAATCACATAGAGGCATACATGTTCTGTATTGTCAATTAGTTCAGGATAGTCATTTTGCAAAGATATTATAATAACCAGCACCACTACTCATCAAAGGGACACATGCTACCTCAACATAAATAAAACAAGAAGAATCATTGCACACCATTTTCCTTTTAGGATGGAGTTACCCTATCGGGCCAGAAAAGAGGTATGGCTACTTTCATGTGGACTGTCAAGATTTCAGCATCTTCAGCTTCTTGTCACACCTCTTATGGGCAAGCCCACTCTCCCTTGATGCCTATGCTATCCATCCCACTATAGACTAAACTTGTTGCCTGTGTTGCATGGATTTTGTTAATGAGACCATGGATTTCAAACATCGTTGACAAGAATTGACAAGAAGCTGAATTACACTGAAAATCTTAACATTTTTAAAATTTGATCGCATAATGACATTTACCACATGGAAAATGGTTTTGCTCGATGTTAATTCTCAAACTCGTAATGAAAAATTAAGATCAAAGACATAACCTCCTTGTTTTAACTTGGCAGGTACTTTAGTGACAACGCTTCTAACTTGGCATATACTTTAGCTATTTGAGGATTGGATATATCATAAGCAACAAATGTGTGCACTCTACTCTTAACTCCAATCTTGCTATACAAGCAGAGTGTTCTGACTTTGAAGGTATGCATATCATTATTCATTGTCTTGAAATACCATTGTCCTTTTAACAAACCTGCTTGACTGCATGCAAAAAGAACTTCAACAAATGTCACTTTGTCCGGCATTACAACAATGTTTTGATAGTGTCATACAGATGAAGACTGTCCTCACCAAAACCACGTTGTGCCTATCATGAAATAATGGCATTCCATGTCACACAATTTTTGTTTTTTATAGTATCAAACATTTTGCGAGAATCTGTTAATACCCCACATTTAGCATACATGGTACCAAGAGCATTTCCTACAGAAATAACTGAATCGGATCCAGTTTTTATAATAGAAAAAAAGACATGGTTCCCTGATTCAAGACACCAAGATTGGCACAAGACATTGGGCTTGGAAATGAACTGCAACATATGGAAAAAATGTTTCAGGGCATTGTCAAACCAACCATTCTGATCAAATGCAGCAATCATTGTATTCCATGACCCAGAATCCATACTAGTTAGCTGCCGAAACATTAATTGTGCATCACCAACAATCCCACATATTCCGAAAATCCTAATAATGCAATTGCATACAAACAAATTATTGGAAAATCCAGATTTCAACACAGTTGCATGAGCAGCTTTCCCCATTCAAGCCTTTCAAGGCATCCACATGCCCCAAGAACACAGCCATGAGTTATACGATTTGGTTCTATACCTGCAGAAACCACTGAAAGATAAAAATCGAAGACATCATGATTCTTGCTCCTTTGATAACAGGAGCATTCCATAACACAACATTAGTCGTTTGCATTCTAGCAAAAACATTTCTAGCATTGTACATAGCAAAAAGCACATCTATAATATGAACACCTAAATGTCTTGCAGATCTAATCACATAGGCATGCACTTTCATCCCATAAAGTAAACTCTTGGGACAGCAAAATGCACTGAGAACTACATCCCAAGTAATATTGTCAATTTCTACGCTAGATTTTGCCATCTCTTTGAACACTTCGAAGATTCAATGTTGTTGCCAATTTGGGCATACTTTGGTATCATTCCAGTCCACACAATTGCATCCCTCCCTGACATTCCGTCAAACACATGGCAGGCACATTCAATTCCATACTACCACATTTGCCGTATATGGCTATTAAAGAACTCAAAACAAAGACATGATCTTCAAAACCTCTTTTAATTATACTCTCCAAGAATAGCCTTGACTTGCATTGGAGCTCGGAATGTCAGAAAAAACCTGCAAAGCATCATCCAGGTCCTGGTTTTAGAAGTACCCTGCAATCATGGCGGTCCATGAGACGACATCTGATTCACGCATTTTCTCAAACACCGGGCGCCCTTCCTTGAAACTCCCGAATTTACCATAGCCGGCGATGAGGCCCTTCTTAACGAAAATGTCGGATTCGTTACCCGAAACGATGAAATGATTATTCACCAATTTCGCTTCTGTGGCGGATCTGAAATTGGAGCATTGCTACAGCAGACGACTGTAGTAAATTTCGTGCTCTACATGTACCCTGGTTTTTGCACGTGTCCTGTACAAATTTTAGCCCTTCTCAAATTTCAGAGATTTCACATTTTCGTTGCAGAATAAAATTTGTGCTCGATTGTGCGTTTTAACTGAAAGCTCTGAATCGTATATGAAGCGTTGCAGAAGACTACCATCACAGATTTTTGAGGATTTCGATAGAGTTAACCATAGCTCCTCACATAACAATCATTTGGTTTTGATCTACCAACGTCATAGATATTGTGAAAACACATAATTATATACTTTGCATATAAAATTTTAAACAATAGAAAAGGTTCATCGTTGAGAGACTCAATGCATCTTGGAAGGGTGGTAGGTGACCGAAAGCCTAACCTTTTTCAAGTGGCTTCCCTACGCTCAAACCAAGGTCCTCCAACTTGAGAAACAAGCACCTGTCAAGTGATGGTCCTTAATTTTTAAAAACATAAATAAATAAAATATAAAAATAAGAGGCCAATCTTATTGATGAAAGATATTTGTTAAAGAGATTTGTACATTGATAATAACAATATTGAATATGCCTTTATTGTTAGCAAATCTATAAGTTTATCCTCTTCCAACATACTGTAACTAAATAATTCCAAGGTGATTATTCACAATGGCAAATGAAACTGAAACTAAACTAAAATTTTATTACATCCGTAGATCTTCTTGATTTTTTGGATAGTAGAAATATACATGCTATGAGTTTTGACAATATCATTAAGAAAATTACTAAGAGTTATTTGTAACATTTGGAACAAATCAACCAAATTTGCAACTATAACATTTAATTCATATCTAATGTATTGCAATATAGGATGTTGCAGGAAAATGTGATACTCATCTTTAATGATTTTTATCTTTGTGGTTTATTAATGTTTGGAGGGTGAAAATAGCAAAATTATTGTAGTAATGCTAGGTTTGATGATTGTCTATTTTTTTAATGTATGTTTTGCTAATTTTTTATTTTTAAATTTACTATGGTATGTAGTTTTTGATGGTTTTGTTTATATTTTAGATTCCTTTTTTCTCATAGTTTGTTGTTTTGTTATGTTATATGTCAAATGTTGGCTATTTGAATTTTTATTATATTGATCTTAGTAAGTGTTATGTTAGTAGAGTTTGTAGGATATGTTTTGTTGTGTTTTTATCTTATTTTTTAGATTAATAATTTTATTAAGTGGATATCAATTTGTTTTGATTTATAATAGCTTATTTTCATTCGTGTTTTCATTTGTTTCATGCACATTTTTATTATTTATTTGTTACATTTTCTAAGTTTGTTTATTTATTGTGGTCTGTAAAGGTTTATTAATTTTGATGTTGTGCATAACTTTTTGCTTATTTTTTATTTGTTTATATTGTAAGTTGAGCATTGGTTATTCATGTAGAAACACATCTTCTGATCCCCTTGTTCTACCCTACATACTATTTGTCTTTTTAAGTTGATTTTGTTGGGGATGATTCTTGGATGTTTTGGCATGTTTCAGGGTGTTTTTGGCTTATTTTGATGAGTCTAGGAGGTTCTAGGATCTATAGGAACTTGTTAGAAGGCATCCGAAGGCTTTTAGCATCAAAATAAGCATTTTTATTTTTGGCACCTTAAGGATACACGTCTCCCCAAAAAGAGAGATGTCTTTCCAGAGATGTCTTCCTTGAAGTAAAGACATCTCAAGTCCATAGAAGACATCTACCAAAAATAGTAGATGTCTCTCCCATGAGAGGGCTTTCACAAAAGATGTCTACATCAATCCAAAGATGACTTAGATGCATGGGAAAACTTTCAAAAATGCATGTTCCAATTTGGGAAATAGCTAAAGGAAGATGGAAACAACTAGGGAGAAGGTGAGATGACTTGGGTAAGAGAGCCTCAAGTTGAGTTCAGGAAATGTTTCTAGGGCTTTTACCTTCTAGTTGCTTATAAATATTGACATAATTCACCATTGTAAGTGCCAAAGGCTAGATAACCTTGACCATGAGAGTTGAGGGAGGATAGCTTGTGCAAGAAGAGAGCTTGTGCAAAGAGGTTGAGTGAGAGGCAAGGGAGAGCACTTGAGAGAGATTAGGAGAATCTTTTATAAGTGTCTTGTCTTGAGCTTGGGCTCCAGTGTAAGCAACCAGTTATCTATATTTTGGGGTGTTGAACCCGAAATAAGTGAAACATAGGTACACCCTCAAGATATATAGTCCAATTAGAACTTTATATAACTCATCATTGCCTACCAAAATCAAACCCATGACTAATATCTCATTGTATTGGCTATCTTTATTTTGATTATTGTATTCTTTTTGTTAACTTCTTTTTTTCTTTGTAGGATATTTTTTATTATTTTTTTTAGCCTATATGTGCATTAGGTTGTTGTTTACTATTTTATTCTTTTTTCATGATGTTTTACATTGTTTCTTGTAGTTTATGAGATCTACATTTACTCTTTACTCATTGACATTGTCTAAGAAAAGAAATAGAACACTCGCTTAGTTACCTACACATCAACATCTTCTTTACTATTTCTTTCATTATTTCTTATTATTTGTTTCTTTCATCATTTTTTTTACTTTCTTTATCCATGTATTTCTTTTATTAACTTTTGTTTTTGCAATTTTTATTGTTTTACTTTTTTATTAATGTTTTTTTTTGTTCTTTTATAAATGAAACATAGAAGTTTATAACTCAATGCTACCTAGTAGAATCAAACCTATTACCTAGGGTTACTAGGGTAAGATCTATACCACTAAGCTAACACCTCATTATTATAGAAGGTTTTAGAAGTAGGGTGTTGGAACCCAAAATAAGTGAAATACAGGTACACCCCAAGATATATAATCCAATTATAACTTTATATAACTCTACATTGCACATCAAAATCAAACTTATGACTTAGAGCCTCCAAATCAAGTGTCTTAGCACTAGGCTAACACCTCATTTTTGTGTTGGTTTTAGAAGATTTTAGAAGTGGTTGTTGTGTTAGTTTGTATATTGTTTGTTTGAATATTGTTATGAAGTTTTTTTCATCACTTTCTTGAGTGTTTATCAGCTTTGCCTTTGTCCCCCTTAGTTTATTTTTTGCTTTATTTAACAACGATGTGTTAGCTTAGTGGTAAGACTCTTCATTTAAAAGTTCTAGCCATGGGTTCGATTTTGGGGGGGTGTCGGACCCCGAAAAGAAGTTCTATTGATATTAATAGTGTATCAGTTACAGTAACCTGAATGGGTCATAGGGTTAAGGGGAAGGGAAAACTGAGAGCACTATGCATGAAACTCAAGAACATCCTTATATATAAATAAGTATTAAAGGAGGAAACTCGAATTGGGGCACTACCAAACGTCCATCCATGCTGACTTGTTACAAGATAGAATGACATAGAATTAGATAAGGAAAAAAGCTCTCAATTAAGGATAGAGAGAGTTCCAATGGAGACTCCTCACAGTAGAAAGGGAAGACTTCCTTGCAGAGATTACTAACGATGAGTGTTACTGGAATGCACAAGTCTTTCCCACGGTTGCAAGAGATGAACCAACTAATGTCTATCCAGATTGAACTTGGATGCTTGAGATGTGAGCTGGAAATGGATGAGACGAAAGATTTGCAACTTCTCCAACCTAGTGAGCAAACATTTATTAGAATAATCTATCCTTTGAAATATAACATTGCATCTTCGCTTCCAAATATAATATAAAATAGTAGGCCTAATAACTTTCCATAGAAACTTGAGATTAGCAGAAGTAATGTTTAAAAAGCCAAATATNATACTGACTTGTGTTTGTGCAATGCTTATTGCAGCGTTGAATGACCTCAAATGGGTTGTGCATAAGATGAAAGGGGATAGATGGCCGATAGAGTAAAAGTTTAACCCCATTTAGCCATTGAAGGCCTTGAAAAGGGCTTTGCACTGTAACATCAATGTGCCAACGACCGTGGAGAAAGGAGTAGATCTGCACTAGGTAATGGTTCATTGCAACCGACTCCTCATACAAATTGCTAAACTCAATCGCCGAAATCCAACAACTAGTCAACCTAAGACAATTCAAGGAGATTACACCTTTCTGAAACCACGAGGTAGCCACCTTAGCCTTTGTGATGGCAAGGGGAGCAGGAGAAAGAGGTAACCACCACGGACACAATCTAGAGAGGATAGTAGGGTTGATCTTGACGTTAGTCCAGTCAATGTAACTGTGTAGAATTTGCCAGGCCCTCTAGATGCTTTGGAAAACATGAGATCCTGGAAGAATGATAGTGAGGGGGGAAAAGATCCAATTGAAAAAATGGATGCCTTTCCAGAAGGGCTTGTTTTTAGGAAATTCTTGATGAATCCTTAATTGGAGCAGGGTCCCAATGATGTCTGAGGCATCTAAATGTTGAACCAACCACTTAGCAACCAAGGTAATTCCCTGCTTATAGGAATTTAAAAGACCTAAGCCACCTTTATTCTTGGGGAGAGTAACAATATTCCAAGCAACTCGATGAAATCCTTTTTGAGAATCTTTGGAGGACCACATAAAGTCGCGAAATAACAGTTCAAACTTCTGGTAGGCAGCTTGGGAGGGGGCCCAACATGAAGAGTAATACACATGGGTTGACGCACATATGGACTTACAAACAAGGTATTTACCTGCAAGTGTGAGGGGTTTAGTCTTCCATTTATGAAGTTTCTTTTGAATCCAAAAAATAACCTACTCCCAGAGAGTAGAGGTTGAACCTCTAAAACGGAAAGGGATCCCCAAAATCTTAACGATGTCTTGATCCTGGAGCTGCTTCTTGCTATAGTTGGTAACATGGTTGTAATTGCCCGAAAAGCTATAAACAGAGGATTTATTCCAATTTATAGTGGAACCTAAGAGTTTACAATATTGCTCCACCCTTGATAAGAGGCGGTGCACATTGGCGGCTGTGTTTTGAACTAGAAAGAAAGAGTCATCAACGAAGTGCATATTGAGGAGCTATTGTTGAGAGGAAGATAGGCAAACCCCAGTGAGAACTTTCTTTTGAATGTCCACGTTAATCTAATGACATAGAAAGTCTGTGGCGATGATAAAGAGATAGGGGGCGAGAGGACAACCTTGTCGCACTGACCTAGGATTGGAAAGGGAGAGGTAATGTCAAAGGTAGTAGCTATTCTTGCGGTAGCATCTAAGAATAATAATTTCACCAAAACCAAAACCAAGTTTGGTCATGGTCTGCAAGATAAAATCCCACTTTATGTTGTCATAAGCCTTGGCATAATCAAGTTTCACTAGGAGAATGTCTTGTCCATGGGTTTGATTTTGGTGGGCAATGCTAACTTATAAAGTTCTAATTGGACTATATGTCATGGGGGTGTACCTATATTACAATTATTTCAAGTTCCAGCATCCCCATACTCTTTACTTTATTTGGTTTATATGTTAGGGATCACAACTTGGACTAAGTTGATTTGATGAAACTTCATCTATCATGAATTGATCTTCCTTTCCTTTATGTAGCTAGGGTTACTATTGCTTGGGTTTGCCTCTCTACTTGTGGTTTTTCTCCTTGATTATTTGTATTTTCATTATATTATAGGTGAACTTTTGTTTCACCAATCATAAGTTCAAGGGTGTGTAAGAACTTTTGTAGAGGGAATCAATACTATTTCGGTAGGGGTAAATAGGACCTATAATGAATATTAGTCAATATAGAGAGGATATGAGTATAAGGGAATATGGGATTTAAGGGAGGAAGGAGGATATGTGTACAATTAGGAATGAGATTTTGAGTTAGCCTAGTAGTAAGGATCTTAGCCTAGTAAACCCAGGTCATAGGTTTGACTCTACTGGGCAACACTAAGATATAAATTTTAAAAATCATAAAAGAAATTCTGAAACTAGTCTGATGGATCCAAGAGGTCTTATTGGACATAAGTAAAAATTTTAGTGTTAGTTTCAACAACTATTTAAGAATGGTTCATTGAGTCCCTACCATAACAGTTAACATAACCACAACATATGGATGTTCATAATAATAATCCATGACCATGGGAAACATCAAAGAGTATGATATTCTTCACAAGAATAATTGAAAAAGCCAATGTAAGCCCTCAAATAGAGGAATGTGCAATGTGATCCAACCTATGGAGTTGAGATGAAGAATTCTTAGTTACAAAACTAATGATATAGAACCAAGAAGGGAGAAGTCACATCAGGCTAAATAGGAGATCATCAATGATAACTCTTAATTAGGAAGCCAAAAATAATTCATAAAAACACATATTAAACCTAGTATAATCATATAGTGTAAATCCAATTCATTTATATATAACAAGTAAAATCAATATTGTATGATTGAATTCTATGGAAAATAAAAAAAATTGACCCTCATGGAGATAATATGTTATGTTCTTGTAACTAATCAACAATATTTCATCAACTTCATTAATAATTTTCATAATAATATTATATCATAACATAAATCTTCTTCTTCTTCTCTTTATTGTTCTTCACAAGTCACAAATCCTAACCAATAACATACATCTCACTTATCATAATAAGAAAGTGAAGTATTTCTAAATATGAATATATATAAAATGAGGAGCTACCAAAGGAATTTATTACATAGGGATTATTGCATTTGTTGCATTTAAACCATCAAATATTAACTACAAAGTGGTTATCTTAGCCCTCAGAACATATTATAAGGGATGGTTTTTGTATCAGCAAAATGTGTGTTATAGGTTTTTGAAGTTATCTTTCAAGTGTTGTTTGAGGTTTTGCCTCAAAATCATGATGATGAAAGTAACATGATCAGTGTTAACCACGCTAGCATCTTCTACATGCTCAAGGAATTATTGAACTCAAACAAGTTGATAAGTTGTCTAAATCATAGTTTTCTCTTTCTTATTTTCAAGAATTGTGGAGTAGTGTAACCACAAATATCACTACTTATGTAATTGTATAGTATGGAAAGATCAATACCACATTGAGGGCCATTAGTTTGCTACATTATTAGGTGTATTTGGACACTGAAATAAATTGGTTCAAAGTTTTAAAAATAATAATGAAGTATTAGATGAGGTCTCATTATTCCTTTAATAAATTGCATTGTTCTTATGCTTACTTTCTTACTTTGTATATATTTGCAATGTCCCATGTATATCTTTTTATGATTAAGATCCTTGTAAGAACAAGGAATATCTAGGTCATTAATAATCTATACACTGCCATGGTTAAAGAAGAAGAAGAAGAAATAAAAGGAACCATGATGATTCCTAAGAAGGTTGGTCATATCCAAAAGAAGTAACATTGAAGAGCAGCATCATGAATCTAATCTTGTATCACTATGCCTTAGAAAATAAGCTCTTGAAATAAGAGGTTATAGTTAAGTTCTTTAATCAAACCATTAAGAAGAATATTCTAGAAAAATATATTTATAACTTCTCCACCTAGAAGAGCTTAACTAAGTGCAATGACAAATACCTAGAATCCAAGATCATGGAGAAGGTTGTGATGGATTTGCAATGGTTTGGATAACAGATGATCATCACCTCTCCAAATAATCCTTTCTTTGGTGTATTCATACTATTCTACTACAGCTTATTGTATGAGATGTATGAAGGCAAAAGAGGACTTCGTGAAAACTTAGTTCATCCACTATACTACCTTAACATGGGGGAATGAGTTAAACTAGAAGCTTAAAGATATGGAACTCCAAGGGTCATCAAATACATTAAGATATGGAACTCCAAGGGTCATCAAATACATTCATGAGGGAGAAATTTAAAGAATACAAAAGGAGGAGTTCAAAGCTAATGAAAAACTAAATGAAAGTAAAGAAGAACTTCTTGTTGCTAAAGAAATCTAAAGACCTTCCATTAGCTAGGGTTGATGTTGTAAAATTATAGATGGCAAAGGAGCAGGTAAAGGAATTGCAAGAAAAGTTGGCTTCTACAACTACAAATAAGAACAAGGCTTTATCTATAGAGAAGTTTGTAGCACAAAGTGACTGCTATGTAGCAGAATTTTGATGTAGAGATCAAAGTAAAGAAAAATCTCTAGAATAAGAAAGAAGAAATTTTGAGAATTTTGAAAGCTAAAAAGAAGGCTCACCTACATCTTTAGCAAGCAAAATCATTGGTTGACATATCTGAAATTACAAAATATGTAGATTAGCTTTTGAATTTAATTGTTTCAAATAATTTAGCTACTTAGAATCCTCCCTTATCCATGGATAGAAATGCACTTAAATGATGTGTTGAAACCAATCTAAAGCTCAACTGGCAAAAGAGCCATCTTATGGTCCAGGAAGGCATAGTTGATGAGTGGCGAGGTACCCCTACACTCAACCATACGAATATGAGCATTTCATGTGCGATCCGGTCGAACTCTAAGGACTAAGTGCTTATGCGCCCTAATGGAACACTTAAGGTTAATCAATCATTGTCTTCCCAAACTTACTTGTATTGTCACAATTGTATGGTTAAGTAAGTTTGAGGTATGTGATTTTTATGTCTTTTATCTTTTTAACGCCTATGCTAGTAGGGAAAGGGCGAAGAGACTAAGTGACTAACTATTTGCTAACTAAGTTCTAATTATCCTAGGATTAGTATCCATTCCCACTTGCCGTACACACCCCAAACTAGTGCAACACTACTGGGATTACCAAACGCTACTTGTTACTGGGTTACCATGCATTACACATGTGCTCAAAGCGGTCGTACTGAATGCACTTAACTAGGAGAGTTGAGGGTTGAGAGATTAATGATCTAAGAAAGCAATTAAACATTTAACATTAATTAAATCCTCATTAGCTTAGTCCATATGCTGCAAGGTTTATCAAAAAGGTTGTCTTTATTGCTGCACAAAAATGTGTGCTCAGGTACAATTTGCTCGAATAAAGATTCGTTCACTTTGAGACTCCTACTGTGGGCACATGGAAATTATTCTAACTCTAGAATGGTAAAACTACTATAGTTTGGCTAAGAGTCTAGATCTAGATGGGAAAACAAGGGAAAGCTGCCTCTTATTTATAGAACTGGTGATGGGCTACGATATCGCGTACACGATATTGCGTCTCATCATACCCCCATGACTGAATGAAAACTCATCCTCGAGTTCCTTACAAAATATTGGGACGGTATGGGATTATTGACTTGAATGACACTAATGGTGAATGGAATGATATGTGAATGGATTATTAGTACAATAAATGATAAAATAGTGTTCATGAAAACAAGAGTGGACACTATACACATTTGACATCCAGCTTTATTCAGAAGTTGAGAGAGAAGAGAGAAGAGAGAGAGAAGAAAAGAAGAAGTTTGTTACCGATGCCAAGATTGTGCCTTTCATTGTCCATCCATAAGCGCATCATCAATCATGTTCCTTGCATAACTGCTTTAGCACCAATCCATTCCAATTTTTTTCTCCAGATCCAATCCATTGTTGTATGATTATCATCTGCACATACAACATAGTCTGATATTAACAAGGGTAAATGAATCGCAATGCAGGTAATACCTTGCTTGCCTCGGTGTAAGGTCCATTGGCTGAGTTGTGATATGGCTAATATGGATCTGGAGATATAATATTGGTGTCTACCCAAGGTGTAGGGGTTAGGAGAAAAATTGAAAAAATTAGACCAGGACCCCCATGACTGAGAGCGAACCTTCAATAGTGAGAGAATGGAGAAAAAGAAAAGGAACAAGAAAGAGGGAGAAAAAGAAACAACGGAAACGCTGATAAAATGGATGTCAAAGATGGAGATGAAAAAAATAAATGGTGATTGCAAAAATGTTTAAAGGAAAGAAATTAACAGATGCACCAAATTGGAATGCTAGTGGGTCCTCCCCAAAGCAAGCTCATGCCCTTAATGCCCTAACAATTCCACATTCAAAGAGTCCGTAGGCTCTAGGAATGTCATTTGGAGATAAGAGTTAAAGTCTTAACCACAAGAATTTACTAAAAAGAAAAAAATGCATCCACCAAAGTATGGACTATTGATACAACTGGTAATGAGATGGAAAATGGAGAAGAAGGATGGAAAGAAAATAATGGAATGGAATCTCAAGAACAAGATGGTGTACAGCCCCTTGTGTATTAATGGTTAATGCGACTTAGTAGATCTCATTCCAAATCTAGCCTCAAACAAACCACATCTAGTGACTTCGCATTAATACATTTTGCCAATCCATCCACCTAAAGTAACATGAATGCCTCCACCAAAGAGTCACCACCATTCCGATGAAATGAAAGAGGAGAAGATAGAAAGTGAGAAGGGCCTTAGTTAGAGGGAACATGCTTATTTTAGTTTCATAACTAGTGCTTGTAGCCCAAATGATTATTTCTTTTAAAGGGTGTGCTTTGAATTCTCACTATGTTTTGTTTTGTTTTTTTTTTTTTGTGTTTTGTGTGAGAACCACACCATGCAAAGACTTATTATTTTTATTAGCTCAGCTTCCCGATAATGGAGCAACGTCAAAATGGTACAAAAGACTCAAGAAGAAAACATCCAAGCACCCAAGAGAATGGCTAGCACAAGTGCATCAAATCCCTTTGAAGTCACACCCTTTTCAATCCTTGAGTCCTTCCTTAGTTTGAGAAATACCCAGTCACCAATTCGTTAATAGTTCTTATTAGTGAAAAAGGGACTGTACAATTCCAAGCTAGGAGAGACCATAGAAATTTATGGATGTATGGGTGAAATGGACTCATTTCCTGCTATATCAAAAAGAACCATATCTTAGTATCAACATTATCACTCAAAGGTAAAAACCAAACATTAGCAATCAATGGAATATAGTTCATACCATCTTCAAGGGCACTTATTAAGTGACAAATCAAACAAAATAAAATAAATAAACACACAAGTAAAAGAAAAAGTATGAATGATGTTGTAAAACAAAAACAAGAAAAGTTAAAGAAAGTTGTAAAACAAAAATGTGTAAAATAAAAACTTAAAAAGAACCTGAGGACCTCGATTAATTAGCATAGGTGGTTGTCTCCCCCATGATTGAATTGAAAGGGAGAGATCCAAAATAAAGAGCGAGGTCATCCTCTCTCAGAGGTATTATGTGCACCGGCTGTTCTAAGTTCATGGAAGGGTTTGGTTTATTGCACATTGACCAGTAATCTCTTATCGAGGCTTTCAGGTTTGTATATGGTCATGGCTCCTGAGGGGAAGGTTGTGTGAATAATGTAAGGCCATTCCCACAATGTTTGAAATTTTGTGCGTTGTGGCACATGTGTGGGGTTCCAGTAGAGGACCTTATCTCTTGGTTGATACTTAACTTTCCAAATTTTTAAGTCATGACGTTGCTTATTATGTTCCTTGTGCAACTCATTTGATGACAAGGCAACCAATCGATTTTCGTCTAGCACATTTAGAATTGCCAATCTTTGTTTTTGTGCTAGATCAAGGTCAATGTGGAGGTCACATGCCATGGATAGTGTATGGAGCTTGGTTTGAATTGGAAGCTTTGGAAGTTTTCCGTATACTAACTCATAGGAAGAATAGCCTGTAGGGAGTTTCCAAGTGGAGAGGTATGCCTAGAGAGCATCATTCAGTTTGGTACTCCAGTCTTACCTATATTTGCTAATTGTTCTTGTCAAAATTTTAGTAATCTCCCGATTGGTGACCTCGGCTTGGCCATTAGCTTGGGGGTGGTAAGGTGTAGTCAATTTATGTTCAACCCCTAAGCGTTGCATTAATTTTTGAAAGGTTGCACCCGTGAAGTGTGTTCCATTATCTGATATGAGTGCACGTGGCACACCAAACCTATTTACGACTTTTTGTTGCACAAATCGTGCAGCTGTAGACGATGTGTGTAACGACGGAAAAAGTCGGTAGCTGGAAAATACCAACGAAATTCCATGTACACAGTCTTAACCACGGATCCATGCGAGGGCTATGCTAGAAAAACAAATCCACGGTGCCCTGAACGGTCTTGTTGATCAGACAGGGACTTACTAAATCAGTAAACCGATGGAGATTGTGAATATTTCGTGGATCAATTTGATTCAACGAGTCGTAAAATGAGGAGAAAACGACGTAGATGAATTATAACGATGATAACGCTAACACGATAAGAGGAGGCAGGCACGAGAGAAACGCGTGATTTCAAGATCTACACTTTGACTTGAAGAATAAATGTTTTGTATATCACGTTACAATGGGGAGACCCCTGATTACTTAATGTGAAGCAAACAAAAGATAACGAAAAAATTGTCCAAGTAGAAATCCGATCTACCTCGTAAGCCAAAGATGGGATGCAAGGAAGGTCAAGTTATGACGCCTATCGATCAACTATTTCTGATCAATAGAGCCTGCACACCATGCAAGATGATCTTGCGATCTCTGATTTGCTCTTTTTGCTTTGGGTAGTCTCTGCTCGGGAATGCTAGCGATCACCAATGGAGAAAGTTGTGTCTTCACCAACGGACCGATCGCTCCTGCTGTCAATGCTCAAGCGAAATGTGCTCTGTCTCTGCTAGAAGGCGATGTTGTCAAAAGTTGCCAAGTGCTGCTCTCTCTGTTTCTTGTCTCTTCTCTATTTTTCTGTTTTTCGTCCTGTTGTTCTGTCTATCTGTCTCATGTTTTTGCTAACTAAAGTATTTATAGGTTTGACGACGTGTGGAGAAGGTCTGGCCGTGATGCCACGTGTTTCAACCTTTCGAAGCACCGTTGACCTAGCCTTCTCTGTGTTGAACTTTGTGATTACGCACAATACGCTCATTTGCGTACTGTGCGTGTGAATAACAGATGTGCGTCGGGCAAGTCTCAGCTGACTTTGGGCTATATTACGCTCATTAGCGTTGCGTCGCGTGCAAGAGCGTAACAAAGCATGAAAACAATGAATTCAAGTTGTTTTACGCTTGTTGACGCCGCCGAGAGTAGTGGAGCGTAAACGACGATTAGCTTGGCACTGTATTACACTGAGGTACGCTATGTTGCGTAACGAGCGTAAGGTGAGCTATCCGCATGCCAAGAGAAAAGAGTTGATCTGTCACGCCTCCTTGGACTTTGCCTTTGACGTTTTTGAAGCTCATTACGCTGCCGTGCGTAACAGAGCGTAAACTTGGCCTTGGACAAAAGACTTAGCAAAATATACGAGAAGTCACATATTACGCTGCTTAAGCCTCTCCACATGCTGAAGTGAGTTACCTTATGATACCATACTATGTTAACAAAGTCACGCTAAGCGTCATTACGCTATGTCGCGTGATATAGCGTAAAGGGAGAAAACACAGTAAGGCTAGAAATTCTGACATGTGCTCTCGCCTAAATTGCGAATCTTTGCCTAAGGCCGACTCGCAATTTTCACGGTGTTTCAATGGCCCCTCTTTGTTGACGGTTAGAGGGCTTGCCCGAAAGATGTCGACAAAGAATACGAAACACCGGATTGGTAAAAGCACGAACAGCGTCCATCCATGGCTACTCAAGTGTTGCCCTGTCAACATAGAAGAGCAAAGATGGAGAGAATGGGAGATAGGATGGTATAGTAGGAAACAGGTTCGGGGAAGACGCAAATGAGTCAGGACGGTAGAAGTATAGAATACGCTCATTAAACGCACAGAAACGTACGCATGCCGATGTCAACAAGAATGCTTTTAGACGAGCACGGTGCATCAGTCTGAGATTTCTCTATTACAGGCTATAGTAGGAATGCTTGCAAAAGGAGCATGGCATGTCACTTCTGCGATATCTCTACTACAACACTTAATTGTAGTGCGAGTGACTTGATTGCAGTGTGAGCGCAGAAAATGGGTGCTTGCGTATCTAGCTTTTGCATACAAGAAGCAGATGGCAGGGATGAAGCAAAGTAAGGGCCAAGGGTAGGATCATGAGGAGAAGAGGGATGCACTTCTGAGTGGATGGGCGAACCTGAGCGACCATCTCAAAATGCTGTCTATACTTCACTGCTTAGATGAACGCACCTTTGAATGACATCCTCGAAACAAGTAACCTGCAACCATAGAAGAAAACAGAGAACATCATTGCCCGTGCGAACAACCAGCGAAGTTGTTGAAACTAGTACCATTTGAGACGAGATAAAGCGATTGGGCCATGAAGGAGGAACTATAGCGTGAGGCTGGAGTCGCCAATCTGGATGCTCGGCCCAGCATATTGCCGCCAAAAGACATCAAACATAGTGTAGCTAACTGGTTACGCAAAGAACCAGCTAGATGAATCTGCGAAGCCAGCGTCTGATAGCGATGATCAGCGGAGGTACCCGAGGTTGTTGTCGACGAGGATTTCGTCGGGGCTCCAGCTGGCGAGACTAAACCCTCAGAAGTACCACCACTGTAGTGGGCGCAGCGGTGGCATCTCCGAGGGGTCAGTAGCGTGCCTCTCAGCTCATCCGAGGAATCAGTAGGATGCCGGTGGGGTAGCGACGCTGGGACTGTCCCAGTATCCCACCCTGTTTGTCGTGCATCTATACAGAGATGATCACGCTCACTTGATTTGCATGGAAGCAGTTTGTAAGTCCCATTTTTAAGTCCTGGTAGACTGTCATTGCTGGCTTTAGGTCTCATCAGACCATGGTCCCAGTTTAAAGTTTGGGCGGACCGAGAAGTGCTAGTTTCATGTTGTAGCAGACGGTGGTGTGTCTGATTTATGGTCTCAGTAGACCGTGTTGTGGGTGTCAGTTTCGTGTCATGACCTAAGGACAAAGCTGTGCTGGTTTTACATCTCAGCAGACAACCACTTACCTGTGCCAGTTTTGTGTCGTGGCGGACAGCCGGTGCCAGTTTAGCATCGTGGCGGACGCGTGCAAAAGATGCCAGTTTTTCGTCTTGGCAGACCTGTATAACACTGCCAGTTTTATGTCGTAGCAGACGGTCACAACGTGCCAGTTTAGCATTGTGGCAGACGATCAGTGCCAGTTTAGCGTCATGGCGGACGTTTATTGCCAGTTTAGCATCGTAGCGGACGATTAAAATCCATACCTGATATGCACACTGGAGATGTTGCTAAATGTAATACCGCTTTAGATATATGTGATTTATGGGATTCTGTAACTCATTTCCGTTGACGTCTGCTAATCTGAATGCTCCGTTGCTGTATGCATCAGTCACCAAGAAACGGCCCTCCCAGTTCGCAGAGAACTTGCCTGCTGGTTCGCGCATGACATTGAGAACTAGATCTCCTTTCGTGATCGGGCGTTGCTGAAGGTTGTGGCGATGTTTCTGTCTTTGTTTGTCTTGATACTTTTCAATCGCATCAAGCGTCTGTATTCGCTTCTCTTCCACTGAATCCAAATCCGCGATCCGAGACTCGGTGTGTTGAGCCTCATTTATAATGGTGGAGAGGACCATTCTCATAGAAGGAATTTGCAACTCGAGAGGTAGCACTGCTTCAGACCCATAGACTAGGCTATAGGGCGTACTACCTGTAGCTGTCCTACATGTAGTACGATACGCCCATAGCACATAGAGGATTTTTTCGTGCCATCGTCTTTTGTTGCTATCAAGCATTTTCTTGAGTAGATTGATGATAACCTTGTTTATTGCTTCAGCTTGATCATTCGCTTGTGCGTAGTAGGGTGAGAAAAAGGATTGTTTAATGCCAAGGCTATCACAGAAAGATTTGGTCTCCGTACTACTAAACTGCAGCCCATTGTCGGTCATGATAGTCATTGGAAGACCAAATCTGGTTACTATACTGTCTAGGATAAAATGGCAAATCTGTTGAGATGTGATCTTCCGTAGGGGAACAGCCTCTACCCACTTCGTAAAATACTCAGTAGCTGTAATTATGAAGCTATGACCTGCAAAAGATTTCGGCGTAATGGGGCCTATGATGTCCAGTCCCCATCGTTGAAATGGCCATGTTATCTGAGTTGTATGTAACTCTGTAGGTGACACGTGTATGAGATTCGCGTGACGCTGACACGTGTCACAAGTTTTAACCTTTGTCAGGCAATCCTTTTCCATGCGTGGCCAGTAGTATCCTAAGCGACAGATTTTTAGAGCCATAGCCTGTGGTGCTACGTGTCCTCCGCATAATCCCTCGTGAACCTCGCCAACGATACGTTGGACTTGGTCCTTGTTAACGCAAGTAAGCAACACACCATCAAAAGAGCGTCTACAAAGAGTACTGTCTCCTATGATGATGTATTGCCTAGCTCGTTTGCGAATTGCATCTTTTTGTGCGCGTGTCAATTCAGGAGGTAACTCGCCCTGAAAGAGGTAGGTTTTAATGTTATCGTACCATTCAGGTGTGCTTTCCTCGAGAAGAGAAGATATTTGTGCCACCTGAATGATAGGATCTATGCAATCTGTTATTAATGCGGGACAGGTGTCGAACAGGTGTGAAGGGACGTTCAAAGCTAGTGTAGCCAGCGCATCGGCCAGAGCATGTTATCAGTGTGTGGCACGTGTTGGGCATCGATGGTCGTGAATCGCTTCAGAAGATCTTTAGCCTTATCGTAGTAGGGCTGCAAATGTACAGCTTTGCAGGCGTAGACTCCTGTGACTTGATTAATGACAAGCATCTAATCACCCCTAATCGCCAGGTGTCGAATATCAAGTTCGCTGGCAATTAGTAATCCTCTGAGGAGCCCCTCGTACTCTGCCACGTTGTTCGTACACGGAAAGGTCAAGCAATAAGCATGGGGACGCACATCCTCAGGTGATAGCGTAATAATGGTAGCAGCACTGCCACCTCTGGCGGTTGAAACTCCGTCGAAATACAACGTTGCCTCGGGGCCTATCAAGATAGGGCTTAAACTATGTACGTGTTCGTCTAGGAACTCAGGTTCTATAGTCGCATGGTTGTTAACTGGTGATGTTACTAATTGGTCAGCTATCGCTTGGCCTTTCGTAGAAGATTGGCCAATATAATACAGATCGAATTCTGCCGTGATAGCCTTCCAGCGAGCTATTCTACTACTCTCGTATAGGTTGTGCGTAATGGCCCTAAGAATGTTGTTTTTACAAATGATGTTAACTTGACTACAGAAAAGGTAATCTCTACACTTTTTGAGCGTAAATACTAATGCTAAGCAATTATGCTCGACTTCATTGTACCTCGTTTTGTACGCACATAGAGCATGACTTAAGTAGTAGATGGGCACTTTCGACCCATCATTCCTCCTTTGACAAAGTAATGCTGCTAACGCTACGTCCGAAGTTGCGAGGTAAATGTAAAATGGTAGGTCCCTTTGTGGCGGGAAGACCGTTGGTAAGTGTTGAAGTTCTTGTTTTAGGCTGTCAAACGTACGCTGACAATCATTTGTCTATTCGAAATTAACCCCCATTTTGAGCAAATGTTGCATAGGGTGTAGCTTGTCGATTAATCTCGAAATGAACTGGCGTATAAACTGTAATCATCCTTGTAACCCACGTAATTGCTTGAGGTCTGTAGGAGGCGTTAACTCGACAATGGCTTTGACCTTATCAGGGTCAACTCGTATGCCAGTTTTTGACACCACAAACCCTAGCATGCGTCTGGTTTTGACTCCGAATACGCACTTCTTTGGATTAAGCCGGAGATCGTATTTGGAGCATCTTTTGAGGACTAACTCCAGGTCTTCTGAATGATCTTCTGACTTTAAAGACTTAACAGCTATATCGTCTACATAATCATTCAATTTCCCTAAGAGGTAATCGCTAAAGATGTATGTCATGGCTCGTTGATACGTTGCTCTGGCATTTTTTAGACCAAAAGGCATCATAGTGTAGCAAAAAGTGCCCCAGGGCGTCATGAATGTTGTGGTCAATTGATGTTCTGGGTTGATGCGAATCTGATTATAGCCCGAAAAGCCATCCATAAAGGATAGAAGTGCATTCCCAGCTGTCGTATCGACTAGTTGGTCGATATTCGGTAGTGGGAAGTTATCTTTGATTGTGGCCTTGTTTAAATCTCGGAAGTCTATGCAGATGCGTATGCTTCCGGTCTTCTTTGGGACGACTACAATGTTAGATACCCAATCCGAGTAATCAACCACACGGATGAAACCAGCCTGATACAGTTTGGTGATTTCATCACACATGGCTAGCGCGATCTCTGGCTTGATTTTTCGTACCTTTTGCCTAATTGCTTTAATCTGCGGGTCTAAGATTATGTTATGCTGGATTAACCTGGGATCTAGTCCTGGCATATCCTCGTATGATCATGCAAATATAGTTATGTTGTCTTGCAGGACCTGTCTTATAGAATCGTGCGTTTTCTAGTCTAGTAAAGAACTGACTTTAAGCATTCTGGCCTTACTTTATGCGTAACGATAGACACCTCATTGAGGGGGTCCTCGGTTATGTCCCCAGCCTCCAGGTCTAGCGTGCGCGTCAACTGTTCTGGCCATTCTGGGGACGTTTCCGACGTGGCTATGGTTACGTCGTCCAAAGGGAGGCTAATTTCTACTAGTGTAGGGTCGAATTGCCTAACTACTCTCCCGTATGGGCCTGTCAAAGCTAGAGGTGCTGAAAATGTTGCGTCCATTTGTCGACCGTCCTGCAAAATCGCCAAATGCGTAAATGATTAGGAGAAAGCATGACGTGGTGTTATCGAACGTGGAAGGCTAACTGAATTTTGAATATTGCAAACAAGATGTAATTAATGCTACTCGATTACGAGGCGATAAGATGTGGTAGTTTAACGTCATTTCAGACAGTGGCGCATGCGAGATCTGCCGCATTAATATCTTGATTTTCAGGTTCCGTTTTAGGAAAGTCCCGCTAAAATCAGATATCAAGTCGGTGATTCTCGCATATAAGCAAGTAGTTTTCAGTGAGAACGGGCTGCTGACTGTCGTGAATTCAAATTCTCAACTATTGCTGAGTAAGAGGAGAAGGAGCAGAAGATTGGAGCGTGTAGTTTGTGAAGATTTGAAGGAGTGAAGCTGTGAAAGTTTTGAAGCCGTGATAATGGCCCCAAAAATGAAGAGGAAGAATGCCAAATTAGCTAAAATCGAGAAGGTGCAAGAGAACCTTCAGCGCGCTTCGCAGGTAGTGGTCGAAGTGCATGACCCTACGCCTTTGAACCGATAGGCCATTCCTTGCGTACTTGTGTTGTTCTAGTATTTATTTTTTGTAGTATTGTTCGCGTACATGTGGATTTTAGGTTATGGACCTAGTGTTGAGGCGAGGGTTTGATGAGGTTGCGTTTATCACCGTTTTCAGGGACAAACCTTGCACTGTTGCAAGTGTTTGGGCGATTTCGGCATGAATAGCTAAGCGTAATTTATAAATGTTCTGTATGTAAGCGTGTAGATGTGAATCGAAACGTTAATCTGGCTATTGTGTTTTTTGTACAGTATGGTGCTAAAACCTGTTTTGATTGTCTTGGATATTGTTGGGGTTTTGTGCTGTATAAACCCAGTCGTCCCCAACGTCCCTCCCCCGCAAACTCGGTTGCATGGGAAGGCCATATAGTTTCGAAGGGGTGCGCTGGAGTTTTTGCAGTTTTTACTGCGTAACTACAGCATCATCATATGGTCTAATTTGACGGGCGATGTTGCTGGTGCAATTTTGGAGCACCTGTTAGTGGGCTTTGCACAAGGGATTCTGGCTTTCTTGACAGACGGGGATATCGACACTGGTCGTCCCCAGGATCGAGAACTTAGCGCCCGTGGTTTGAGGTGCTTGAATTGGATCTGGGAAAAGGCCCAATTCAATTGCTACCACGCGTAAAACACTTTGTTCGTGGCCTGTCATGTCTCGACCTACTTCCAGAACCCAATAGGCACTGTGTACTACTCAGGAGGGTAAGTGATTTTGTTGACTATATTTTTTGTTATATGCCTGTTATATGGGTTTTGCAAAGTGTAAGATAAGCCTATGTGGTATGGTACAGGTTTTTTATTCATGAAAACAGGTTAGTTGGGGATGGTGATACTCTGTTGTGGATCGAAACGACGAGAAAGGCGTTTACCTCGACTAGCAATGTACGCGCTGGTGTGATGGGGAAGATCGGCTTTGACATTCATGAGTATCCCACATGCTATGTTGACGCTTTCAAGAATTGCTGGAATCTCGGGTGGCTGCATGACGACTGGACCCTGGATCCACCCGTCACCGTTGCAGATGTGCAGAGGAAACTTCGTCCATTTCCTTTGTCATTCAGTCCTGGTAAAACTGTTGTATATTTTGTTATGGTGTAATTGTGAATTAGGAGTGTCTACGATGGTGTATTTATTTGACCTGTGTCTACTTTGTTCAGTCAAGAAATCCGAGGAGATTACCCTTACGATTTCTGGCCGTGAGGCGAATACCCTGTTCTTCCGCTACAGTGACATCAAGGAAGCACAGCGCTGGCTCGGTCATGCGGCAGCCCCAGTTGTGGTGACCACCAAGATACGAGAAGCGAGGCTAATGCATTTGTTTTTAGCTGTGACTCCTGATGTCCCCGCCGGCGAGATGCTAACCTTGGTCAACTCTTTCAACGAAGGGGCAGAACGTTTTTGCACGCGCGTACATCACGTGCATGTAAGTTTTAACATAGACGCCCAGCTCTTTGAAGACCTTTTCGGCATCCCCTCTAGCAGCCCTCTCGTAGAGGAAAAGGGGAAGAGGAGTCTCTCCTATCAGGAGTGGCTAGAGGAGTGGGTAGGGGTCAAGAAAGAGGCTAAGGGAATCCCTTGTGAAGGAATCGAACGGGGCATTGCCAAGACAATTTATCCCCTTTTCCGGGCCCGAGCCTTCCCCAAAACACTCTGGCAAGGGAAGTTCTTCTCCCTAGAGCAGACTCGTATTATGCGGGAGGTTGTGGAAGAAGGGACCCGGTTCAATTGGGCAAGGTACTTTGCGGAGGGGTTACGCAGTGAGATGATCTGACTTCGTAAGAAGCTTGAATCTCGTTTCAACGTGCATTATGCCTTCTTTATAGCTTGCCTTCGGCGTTTTGCTGAATTTTTGGTCATCCAACGAAATGGGGTCTAGGTACAGCAAGATCGAGACCAGCTATCCAGATCGTGGATTACCCATATCTTCAGCACCACCCATGGACAGGATCCTCCGGAAGGAATTGGGGAGTTGTTGTCTATAACCACCAAGGATTTGGCGGCGTCACATATTTGAGGCCCCAACAGCATAGGCGGGATAATGCCTACTTATACTGACGATGCCTCACGAGGGAAACGTTTGGCATCAGAAATTGTAGAGCCCTCAGCTCGGCTCAAAAGGCTTCGCATAACCGAGGCCTCTGCAGAGCCTAGGAGTGGCACAGGTCGGAACGTGGCAGTGAGAGTGCAGTGGAGTAAACCTCTACCTGGTAAACTTAACTGGAGTGTATTAACAGTGTATTACGCAGCGTTTATTTAAGATGATTTGAACTGTATTGGGTGTGTTATGTGATGTGACCAGGAAAAGTTACTGAGGAACTGACCCCTGAGACAGGGTCAGTAATACTAAGTCGTGGAGAAGGGGCCGCAGCTTTAGAAGAGGAGACCCCGGCTGTTAGAGTGAGCGGTGCACAGACCCTTGTGAGTGAGGAGGCCCCAGTGGTTGGAACCAGCGATGCACAAACTCATGTGCGTGAAGAGGAGAAGGAGGCGGAAGATGTTGGCGAGGCCGCCACTGTCACCGGTAGAGGTAATGAGCGTGTTAGAAAATTTGCAGAATTCTGTTAATAATTAAAGTTTCTAACTTGATTACGCTACAGGAGAAGAAAATGCATCCACCTCTGTCACCATGAACAGAGCATGGGGGGACTTTCCTGACAAATTCACCTTCATGGAAGGGGTTGTCAGTGACATGATCAAGCGTCTCGAGCACGTAGAGCCCGGAGCTGGTACGTTATGGCTATAATAAGTTTGTGATATTATACAGTGGTAATGTCTCAAAAACATTGATGATTTTTTTTGTTAGGAGCTCGCCTTCGATGGGATCCCACGGAGCCCATTGATTTGGACACAGTGGAGCCCCCATCTGATAGGGTGGTCATGCCACGCCACATTTATGAGGAAATGCGTGAATGTGCATTACGCTCGACTCGCTCCTTATGGGAAAGTAAGGGTGTGAATGAGAACCTCTGGAAGAGGCTACAAAGGTCGAAGCAGAAGATTGAGTCCCTGACCAAAGAGGTCGGAGACCTGAAGTCACGGTGCGAGTTCCTATAGGCGTGGGAGACGGGCAACGAGGACTGGTGTACCGCTGTTATCGACTATTCTCGTTATTGGACTACCATCAAGAACAGCGTACAAACCAGTAGGGCGTTGGTGGAGCAGCGGATGCAAATAGAGTTGCTGGGCCAGAAAAGCCAAGACTAGAGGGATTACTGCGCAAGTGTGCAAGAATGGGGGCAGAAGGAAAAGGATCACAAGCATGTATATAAGCGAGAAAGTGCCGCTTATCGTCAGCTTTACCATGATGCTACCGTCGAAACCCAATCCTTGCGAGTCTTCCTTGACGTCATTGGCGCATCCGAGGCCTTCAAGACATTCCAAGAGCAGGTGACTGTAAGTGCGTCCCCGGAAAGGGAGATGACTCTCCCTGGTGGAGTGACTATAATCCCTACCTTCTTCCCTGACCTGCCTCGCTGGACTAGCGTGGAGAAAGGGAAGGTGAAGGCTGGAGCTGCCTTGGGAGACAATGTGTGATCAGACCTAACTGAGGAGGAAATTATGAAGCACCTGTGGGCCAGCCTAGAGAAGCTTCCTTTTGCTACGGGTAGGTTTAACTATGACTAAATCTAAAATTGTTTTTGGTTGTGTTGTCTAGTTTATACTTTGTTGATGGATGTTCTCTGTATTTAGGTACCTGAAGCGGATGGGGAAGACGAGCCGACTGAGGAGCAGATACAAGAAGAGGGGTGTGGTGATGAAGAGCTTCCTCCCATGGAGCCAGTTCAGGCGCAAGAAACTCATGAAGAGGGAATTCCTAATGAAGGAATACTCTCTCGCAGAGAAGGCCCACTAGAGGAGGATCTTTCAAGTCTAGAGCTTGATTTAAGGGACACTAGTGACAGTGGCATTAGAGGAGATGCGTAATTATGGTTTACGCATAATTTTTTATTGATGCAAAGTCAAGTAATGTTTTGTGAATGACTGAAAGACGTGCTATAAGACCTTCTGGTTATTTTAAATATCAATTATTGTTTTAACTTTTATATTTTTATCTGCATAGCGTGAGCGTAATTGTTGAGGATCTTACCTAAGTTTTGGCGATAGAATGGAATGGCTAGTTTAAGGCCATCGCGGGCCGTCATATGATTCCGCGTAAACTAGATGCTAGTGTAAGGCCATTGCGGGCCGTCATATGATTCTGCGTAAACTAGATGCTAGTTTAAGGCCATTGCGGGCCGTCACAAGTGTTTGTGTAATTTGAGAACAGTTTTAGGCCATTGCAGGCCGTCATAGGAGTTTGCGTAAACTGGAAATTAGTTTAAGGCCGTTGCGGGCCATAACTAGTTTAAGGCCATTGCGGGCCCACTACGTAATACAACAAGCGTAAATGATAATAGCATACAATCCTGCGTAATTATACTAAAATGGTGTAAAAGTGTGAATAGCGTACGTAAAGGAAATGTAATGACATAAGGAATGACTAGCGTAAAAACAGAAAATGAATGTAACATAAAATGTTTGAAATAATAGAAACTACTAAGTATAAGCCACGATAACTTGCAAAGACATGATGACGCGCGCAAAAGGCATTTCTCAATCATTAATACGCAATTGTCTCTTAATGGCCTTTATGTTGAGCGTTGTGTAAGGGTGGGGGGATTTAGGATTTGACTCCTCTACGCTGCCATCCGGAAATGGCAGGTTGGCCCAGGCTAGACTGTCATTATTGGTGTCGGTTTGTTGAGGGATTTAGGGATAGGTTTGATCATCAGTCGTTTCTATCTCCGAACCCCGCTCTTCTTCAATGTTGTTAACCGTCCTGAGAGTAATCTCATCACCGCGTATTACGACCTCCCCTTCGGCGTAGGGTAGGTGTATCTCCTGATGTATTGGTGATGAGACTGCTCTCAGCTGGGCTAACCACGACCTCCCCAAGATCAAGTTGAACCCTGGCATCTCCTCGATGACTAAGAATGTGACATCCATTGGGAATTGATCCCCTACCACAAACTCAATACGCACCGTGCCCTTAACCTGAACTCTTGTCCCATTGAACAATTTTACGTAAGCCGTCGTTGTGGGAGTGATCTGGTTGACCAGGCCCAACCTATCCACAATGGAATAAGAGATGACGTTTGTATCTACGCCATCATCCACGTGCATCCTCCTGATCTGGTATTGACCGACCCGGATGGTGATGAACATCGGTTCAGTTGTCACCTGACCTTTCTCAAGATCGTCTTTAATAGACTCATCATGAAAGGTCAACGAGGTAGGCCTAGGTTGCTCAGCTTCGGAAGGAAACATGACAGCATGTATCGCTTCCTCCTCCGCTAGCAAGCTGTCATCCACAGATATGGATGTCAACATGCAGACCATAGCCTCACGGTGTTCCCGAGATGTCATAAGCAGGTCGTAAAGGCTCAGCGTTGTGTTTTTTTGTTTGAGAGCCTGTTTGACTTGCGTAAATGCGTCGAGGAGGTCCTTCTCTCGGCTGGGTTGTTTATCTCCCTTGTCCTCTTCCATTTGGCCCAAGAGACGGATCTCTCGAGGTGGAACGGTGTTAGTCGAAGGGTTGTTCTTTTTCTTGCCAAGAGAAGGTGGCTATGTTTCTGTGCCTTTATCCTGTTTCTGAGGCATAGACGAAGGCGCAGAGGCCAGGGGCCTAGGCTTAGGGAAGCCGAGCGTAAACTGGTCTTTGGTTGCGTTAATAGGTATGTCCTATCCCTTTCGCTTGGGAGGCGATGGTTGGCTGTTTTGATTAGAGGTCTGCCCCTGCGTGAGAGGAGCAGCCTGTGGTTTTGGTGCCCTAATACTGAAGGGCGTCCTAGGCATGAGCGCGGCCGAAGCCGCGGCTTGTCTGTTACTGTGTGACTGAGGGTGTATCTGAGAAGGTGCCCGTATAATGAAGGGCGGCCTTGAGACACCACTGGCTACCGATGATATGGTTGCCCCCCTTGGTGAGCTGGTGGGCACACGCAAAAAAAAGGTTATTTTGGCGATCCCCCCCTCTCACTATCCGTACTCACCACTTTGATTGTATAAGGAGCGTTGTTTGTGTTCAACGGGTCCTTATATACGTGCAATGTTTGGTTTTCTGGGCACGTCAGGTTATTACCATCTAATTTTAAATGACCTTCGTCGATCATGCGTTGAATATCGTCCTTCAACGCCCAGCAGTAATCCGTATCGTGACCACACAACTGGTGGTAGTCACAGAAACGATCTAACCTGAAAGATCTTGGAACTGGTGGTTCGTCAGGTAGGGCTAAAAAAGGGTTTTTCAGCAATTCACAGTGACGTCTGTGATACTTTAGAGCTTCCTCGGATACCTTCTTAGGTTGAATGTACCCTGCCCCTAATAGTTGTTTCAACAGTTCAGAATGCTTTATAGGTAAGGCCGTGTATTTTGAGCAATCTTTACGCTCAAAGTTAGGTTTTGGCTGGGGGGCCTTTTCAGGAGCATCCGTGTCTTGGCTGGTGCCGGCACCAGCCGTGGCCTCAGGCGGTGCTATAGGTGCCTTCTTGTTCTTATTCTTTGCACCTTCAATCAGCGCAGCTACTGTCGTTGTCGCCGCCTTACCTTTGTCTTTGCCCTTGTTGTGGGCGTTCCTGTAGGTGACATACACCGGGTCTTTGCTGGCCTCCGCAGCATCTTGGATGCTTCTAGTTTGAGCGAAGACCTGATGTAAAGATTTGGGGGGAAGATAGTACAGCTTTGACTTAATAAAGTCATTGATTGCTCCTTTGAATATAGCCAGTAGATGTGAGTCCACGATTGGCTCACGGATCTCATTCAAAGTAGCATTCCAGCGCTGTATGAACTTTTGGACGGGCTCGAGTGGGTCTTGTTTCACTCCCATGAGCTAATCCAACGTGACTTTAGGCTTTAAGTTGTATTTAAAGCGGGTCACGAATTGAGTCAGAAGCTCTTCCAAAGTTGATATGGAAAAGCGTGGGAGGGCTCGATACCAATCCAAAGCTTTCCCTGTCAAAGACATAGCAAAGACTCGGATAATCGTATGTGGCCATTGTTGTAACAACAAGGACTCCGATCTAAAGGTGACCAAGTGAGCATTGGGATCTCCTTCTCCATTGTACTTGGTAAAATAAGGAAGGGACATCCCTGGTGGCAATGACAACATAGGGACTGCTAGACTAATAGGATCATCTTGGTAAAAGTCCATGATCTGTATGGTATCTGAGCCAGTGGCCTTGAGGCGTCTAACCTCCTCAGTGAGAGTCTGGATAAGCTGGAAGGCCTGGTCTAATCCTGTCGATGGAGGTGTTTGTGCAGATGGCATTGGAGGTTGGACTGGGATGGCAGCGCTAGGGAATGGAAACGAAGGAAGAGGTTGGCTGGCTGCTGGTGGGGTAGGGATCCCTGCAGGCAGGGGTGCCTGTGAATACCACTACCCATTGGTTTGCAAAGAGAGGTTAGCGGCTGCCTACTGCGTGGGATAAGGATAGGGATATTGAGGGACCACCTGTGGAACCTATGTTGCGGGTGCAACTGAAGGCTGCACACCATACACCGCAGACTAGTTATGTTGCGCTGCAGGGTTGGCCCACTGACTCGCAGTAGGCTGTTGGACGTATGTCTGTGGCTGAACAGCTGCAGTGATCGGTTGAGTTGGAGGGGACGGAAGCGATGAAGTCTGCGCCGAACGGGTCATAGATGTAAACTGGGGTTGGATTTGAGGGATGAAATGGGGCGCGGTGGTCACTGGAACCACCAACGGAATGCTGAGGACGCGTGATGCCGAGACCGCCCCCATGTTATTGTGTGGTATTTGGACTTGTAGCCCAGATGGCTACACAGTGGCTTGCGAAATGACAGGGATATGCATCTATGTGGTCATGGTTGGGTTAAGAGGGGCTACCTCTCCGTTGAGAGGGAATGATGAATTGACGTAAGTATGGGGGCTCAGAGTGTGGTATGAGTGCTCGGACTGGGCCGCAAGCTCATCATCTTCTTCCTCCCCATTCTGGGATTCCATCATAGCCCATGTAGCCTGGCTCTTGGCCATGACCAGCTGTGTTATAATTTCATGTTGATGTTCGGTCAAAGGAATAATGTTGTAGGCTGTTGGGGTGAAATCGTGACCCTCTCGGTGGATCATCTCGAAATTCCGTTTCACCTCGATCTCGGCTCGGCTAAGAGGTAGCTTCGTCTGGATCTTAACGCAAATGAAATTGTATTCCTCAGGGGTTATGATGGTAAATATCGGGTCTTTTACCTGCAATATCAATGACCGACGTGACGGTCCTTGAGGTCCTATAACACCAGAAGCTGGTCTAGTGGTGGCGATAAGGTTCACAAATGTGACACCCAAATCGGCAGGGACCATGGCGGTTGTGGTTGTGTAAAATGAATCCATAGATAAAGTAGGTTAATGGCGACAAACGACTTGATCTAAGAAGTGGCTGACAAAAAGATAGTAAATAGGCTTTCTACCCTGTAGGATTCCAAAGGAACCGTTGCTGTGACCGATTTACACCATGCGATTTACCGTAAACTTCCCTAGAGGTATTACGTTTATAGTTTTGGGTATAGATCGCTAACAAGGCTACCCAAAAAATATGGATCGGAGCCTAGGCCCTCCTTCTAGCGCCAGAAAACTGTAACGACGAAAAAATTCGGCAGTTGGAAAATACCAACGAAATTCCGTGTACATAGTCTTAACCATGGATCCGTGCGAGGACTATGCTGGAAAAATGAATCCGTGGTGCCCTGAACGGTCTTATCGATCAGATAGGGACTTACTAATTCAGTAAACCAATGGAGATTGTGAATATTTCGTGGATCAATTTGATTCGACGAGTCGTAAAATGAGGATAAAACGACGTAGATGAATTATAACGATGATAACGCTAACACGATAAGAGGAGGCAGGCACGAGAGAAACGCGTGATTTCAAGATCTACGCTTTGAATTGAAGAATAAATGTTTTGTATATCATGTTACAATGGGGAGACCCCTGATTACTTAATGTGAAGCAAACACAAGATAATGAAAAAATTGTCCAAGCAAAAATCCGATCTACCTCGTAAGCCAAAGATGGGATGCAAGGAAGGTCAAGTTATGACGCCTATCGATCAACTGTTTCTGATCAATAGAGCCTGCAAATCGTGCAAGATGATCTTGCGATCTCTGATTTGCTCTTTTTGCTTTGGGTAGTCTCTGCTCGGGAATGCCAGCGATCACCAATGGAGAAAGTTGTGTCTTCACCAATGGACCGATCGCTCCTGCTGTCAATGCTCAAGCGAAATGTGCTCTGTCTCTGCTAGAAGGCGATGCTGTCAAAAATTGCCAAGTGCTGCTCTCTCTGTTTCTTGTCTCTTCTCTATTTTTCTATTTTTCGTCCTGTTGTTCTATCTGTCTATCTCATGTTTTTGCTAACTGAAGTATTTATAGGTTTGACGACGTGTGGAGAAGGTCTGGCTGTGATGCCACGTGTTTCAACCTTTCGAAGCGCCGTTGACCTAGCCTTCTCTGTGTTGAACTTTGTGATTACGCACAATACGCTCATTTGTGTACTGTGCGTGTGAATAATAGATGTGCGTCGGGCAAGTCTCAGCTGACTTTGGGCTATATTACGCTCATTCGCGTTGCGTCGCGTGCAAGAGTGTAACAAAGCATGAAAACAATGAATTCAAGCTATTTTATGCTTGTTTATGCCACCGAGCGTAGTGGAGCGTAAACGACGATTAGCTTGGCGCTGTATTACGCTGAGGTACGCTATGTTGTGTAACGAGCGTAAGGTGAGCTATCTGCATGCCAAGAGAAAAGAGTTGATCTGTCGCGCCTCCTTGGACTTTGCCTTTGACTTTTTTGAAGCTCATTACGCTGCCGTGCGTAACAGAGCGTAAACTTGGCCTTGGACAAAAGACTTAGCAAAATATACGAGAAGTCACATATTACGCTGCTTAAGCCTCTCCACATGCTGAAGTGAGTTTCCTTCTGATACCATACTATGTTAACAAAGTCACGTTAAGCGTCATTACGCTATGTCACGTGATATAGCGTAAAGGGAGAAAACACAGTAAGGCTAGAAATTCTGACATGTGCTCTCGCCTGAATTGTGAATCTTTGCCTGAGGCAGACTCAGAATTTTCACGGTGTTTCAATGTGCAGTCTGTAACAACAGCTGCTTCAGCCCATTTCATTAGATAGTCAACAGCAACAATGAGATAAGCTTTTTCATTGGACATTGGTGTAATGGATGCCATAAAGTCAATTCCCCAAATGTCGAAGGGTTCTAAATGTTGAATCCATTGTTGCGGATCCTCCATTCGAGCGGTCACTCCCCACACATTGAGAACGCTCGCAAGATTGGACAAACTGATGGGCGTCCTGAAATAGTGTTGGCTAGTAATATCTTGCAAGCAGGATCTTGATAGTCGTTCGTCTTCTTGCATAGTGATCCCCACAAGGGCCCTCATGAGCATCTTGGAGAACTCTTAATTGGTTAGTATCGGGCACACACCATCGAACCAAGCCATCAGGACAAACTTTGTAAAGTTGTCCATTGATTTCCATGAAGTACTTGGCTCTGTGAAGAAACTGTTGTTTCTTCCTAAAGTCCAACTCCTATGGTGTTTTTTGGGAAAGGAGATAGGTGAGAATGCTACTATACCAATTCGCTCCCATGGGTTGGTCATTCACTACATTGGTAAAGAGGGCTTCATCAGGGAAATGATCGGATATTGCATATTCGTCTTCTTTGCTATCCCAGTGCAACCGAGATAAATGATCTGCAACTACATTCTCGGTGCCCTTTCGATCAATCATTGTTAGATCAAACTCTTGTAAGATTACCAGCCAACGTATAATACAAGTACTAATCATTGGCTTGTTCATGAGGAACCTAATTGCACTATGATCTATATGAATGTACACTTTGTAGCCTAACACATAGTGCCTAAACTTTTCTAGTGCAAACACTACAACCATTAATTCTTTTTTTGTCATTGTGTAGTTAAGGTGTGCACCAACGATACTCTTACTTGCACAATGAATATAATAAGGAAATTTTTGGTCATCTAACTATGTAAGTACAGCTCCTAAGGCATAATTGGATGCATCGATCATTATATGGAACGGTCTGGACCAGTCAGGGGCTTGTAGAATGGGAGTTTCCACAAGCCTTTGTTTCAGAGTTTGGAATGCTTATTCACATTCCCTGGTCCATTCGAATGGTGCATCCTTCTTTATTAGTTCTACCAATAGTTTGATAATCTTGGAGAAGTTCTCAATGAATCTCCTATAGGAGCTGGTATGTCCAAGGAATGATCGAATGTCTTTAACAGTTTCTGGTTGTCAGGTAATTCCTTGGATGACCCTAACTTTATCTAGGTCTACCTCTATTCTTGAATGTGAAATTTTATGCCCAAGTACTATGCCCTCTTGGACCATCAAATGGCTTTTCTGCCAATTGAGCCTTAAGTTGGTTTCTACACATCATTTTAACACTTTCTCTAATTGGTCCAAGGATTAATCAAAACTTGTCCCATAAGTGGAGAGGTCATCCATGAAGACATCTACTCCATTTCCTATCTGTTGTTGGAATATGCTCAAAACTAAACGTTGAAACATGGCATGAGCATTGCATAAGCCAAATGGCATTTTTTTATATGCAAATTTTCCCCAAGGACTAGTGAACATTATTTTGGCTTGATCTTCTGGTGCTATCTGTTTTTGGTTATATCCACTACACTCATCCAGAAAATTATAATAGTGATGCCTTGCTATGGTGTCCAAGAATTGGTCAACTAATGGCAATGGGAAATTATCCTTGAATGTTGCCATGTTTAGCAGCCTAAATTCTATACACACCCTCCATTTTCCTCCCTTCTTAGGCACGATCATCAGAGGACTAACCCATTCACTATCAGCAATAGGATATATAACCCAGCCTTAAGAAGCTATTCTATCTCTTCTTTTACTATTTGTTTCAATTTGGGGTTCAATCACCTCTATGGTTGTTTTTGAGGTTTCATGGAGGGGTCCATGTAAATCCTATGCTGGCATATCCTAGGATCTATTCCAGTTAACTCGAGGTATGACCAGGCAAAGGCTTTTGACCACTTTTTTATCAGTTTCAGTAGTCTTTCTTTTTGTTTGGGAACAAGTTTTGCATTGATGATCACCGGTTTCCCATTTTCGAGGGTCATATACTCCAAACCGATGGGTAATGGTTTCAAATCAAGGGGCTCTTGTTTAAATCTCTTAGGGATTTCCAACTTTCCCCAGTTGATGTTTTCAAGGCTAAGGTTTGGAAGTTGGCAACAAACTTGCTCAAGTGTGTCTATGCTTCCAACGTAAGCACTAGTTATTCCCTTAGTTAATTCCACGCATGTTATCGAGTTGCTCTCTTGATTAGGCATCAACCACTGGGTGTTCTCTTGTCGTGTGGCTGCTACATATAGGAAAATTTATATATTAATTTCTTGTGCACACCGATTGCATGCAGGCAATGCTAAACTTCGCATAACCCATGATTTCTACACGCAATGGCACCCTGTGTCATTGTATGTGATGCATGAAACTTTCTTCTTCTCGATCTTTGCAAAAGTATTATTCTTAGATATTTCTAGGGAAAGATCATGGATTCCTAAGGATGCATCAATAGTACTTAGCCATGCTCTTTCCATTATTATTAGGAAGTCCTCCTTACCATTGTTTACTTGTATCAATAGGAAATCAGCTGGATATGACCAACCACACACAGTGGTAACGATGTCCTCCACTAGTCCCAAGGGGACCGTGATGGACTGGTCAGCCAACTCTAGTCGAATGTTACTCTTCCTTAGTGGAGGCAGGTTCTAGGCTTTGTACATCTCCTATGATATTAGGTTGACTCTGGAACCTGAGTCCAGAAGAGCTTTACATGGTTCATTCCCAGTGATTTGGAGATAGATTACAGGACTTCTAGGATCAGAGAATTTCCTGGGAAGGTGGCCCACCTTAATCCAGTCAGCAATGACATGTGTTAACATAACCATGTGCATTAAGCTCGATTTTTGGGTTGAAGGAGGTCTCGAAACATTATTTGGTATGGAGGTTTTAAGATGTTCAACCGCTTGTGATGGTGAGGGCTTAGTTGGCTTGTTGGTTTTGAAGAAAGGTCTTTTCAGCATAAGGTTGTTAGGACCAACTGTGGGTTGAGGATTTGAAGCCCTCATGACATTAGGTTGTTGCGGTTGAGTGGGGAATACCCCTTGCATTGTTGGAGTGGGTGGTAGTGGAGCTATTGGTGTAAGAGTGGCGGATGGTTCGAAGGATGGTATGCATGTGGTAGATAGTTATAGTGGTTATAACTAGATCCAAATCGCACCAGAGGACCAGGCCAAGACTACTTTTACAAGTCAATGGGGAACTTTTGCATGTAAGAAGATGCCCTTTGGCCTATGCAACATGCCTGCGATGTTCCAACACCTTGTCTTGAGCATTTTTTAGCAACAAATTGACAATGGTGTAGAAGTCTTCATGGATGACTTCTCCACCTACGGTGCCACATTCGAGCAAGCCTTGGACTGCCTAGAGCAAGTTTTAAAGAGGTGTGTAGACACCAATCTATGGCTCAATTGGCAAAAAGAGCCATCTGATGGTCCAAGAGGGCATAGTGTTGGGGCATCTCATTTCATCAATAGGGATCAGCATAGACCTTGAAAAGATCAGGGTCATCCAAGGAATTACCCGCCAACCAAGTAATGTTAAAGATGTGTGGTCATTCCTTGGACACACTGGTTACTACCAGTGCTTCATTGAACACCTCTCGAAGATAGCCCGACCGTTGGTAGAGCTTATAAAGAAGGACGCTCCATTCGTCTAGACCAGAGAATGCGAGTCTGCATTCCAAGAGCTGAAGCAGAAACTTGTAGAAGCTCTAATTCTATAGGCACCTGATTGGTCCAGACCCTTCCACATTATGATAGATGCCTCCAACTATGCTTTGGGAGCCATGCTTACACAGTGTGACGATCAGAAATGTCCATATTATATCCACTGTGCAAGCCGTAGCATTGTGGGTGCACAAATGAACTATACCACCACCAAAAAGGAATTGATGGCAGTGGTGTTCGCATCGGATAAATTCCAACACTATGTGCTTGGATACGAGGTGTTTGTGCACACAGACCATAGTGCTATCCGGTTCTTGATGAATAAACCAACGGTGAGCCCTCGCATAATTTGGTGGTTGGTGATTCTTCAAGAGTTCGATCTGACCATGGTAAACAAAAAGGGATCTGAGAATGTGGTCGTTGATCATTTGTCTCGATTACGATGGGATGACACAGAAGAGGAGGAGCCTTTATCCGATCAATTTCCAAATGAACTCCTCTTCACAGGTGCCGTTGATCCTCAAGCACCCAAGGAATCTCCTTGGTTCAACCGCATCCTTACCTACCTTACAACACAGGAGTTGCCAAAAGAATGGAAACATCGGAAGAAATAGCAGTTTCTTCACAAGGCTAAGCATTTCATGGAAATCAACGGTCACCTCTACAAGGTGTGCATAGATGGCTTGGTCCGATGGTGTGTCCCTGATGCTGATACACTACGCGTCCTTCAAGATGCTCATGAGGGCCCTTATGGGGGCCACTATGCTAGATGCAGAACGACCATTAAAATTCTGCTTGCAGGGTATTATTGGCCTACACTCTTCAGGGACGCACAATGATTCACCTGCTCCTGTGAACAATGCCAACGATATGGTGGGATGTTGGCACGGTTGGAGGGATCTCAACAGTGGATTCAACCACTAGAGCCCTTTGACATCTGGGGTATCGACTTCATGGGGCCCATCACCCCCTTATCAAATGGAAAGGCATATATCATTGTGGCGGTGGACTACTGTACAAAGTGGGCAAAAGTGATAGCCGTCATCGACTATTCTTCCAACACCGCTGCACGATTTGTTCAACAACAAATCGTTACCAGGTTTGGAGTGCCTTGTGCACTCATTTCTGACAATGGGACGCACTTCACGGGGGTTACTTTTCAAAAGCTCATGCAATGCTTAGGGGTAACACTCAAATTTACAACACCTTATCAGCCCCAAGCCAATGGGCAAGCCGAAGTCACAAATAGGGAAATTACCAAGATCCTTACATGAACAATTAGTAAATACAGGAGGGACTGGAGTACTAAGCTTAAATGATGCCCTATGGGACTCTCCCTATGAGTTAGTGTACGGTAAGTTGCCAACACTTCCAATCCAAGCAGAACTCTGGACACTATCCACTGCCTATGACCTCGACCTTGACCTACCACTAGCACAACGAGAACAATTAATCAACTTAAGTGTGCTAGATGAGAACCGATTAGTAGCCCTATTTTCCAACGAAACCCACAAGGCCTATAACAAGAAAAGACATGACCTTAGGATTCGAAAGGTCACATTTCGATGTGGAGACAAGGTATTGTATTGGAATCCCTCACATGTATTCCAACCGACAAAGTTTCAGACGCTATGGGTGAGACCTTATATTATCTCCGAAAACTTTCCATCTGGGGCCTTGCTAATTCACAAACCTGGGGATCCCACCAGAACACAGTTGGTCAACCACCAACAACTCAAACCTTTTCGCGAGATCCATACAACCTCATCATCATCCGGTCACCCACGCTCCATCTTTCGCATCTCCTTCTTTCCACCCAGTCGTGGGGGAGACCCTTATCCCTGCTGATCCATTTCACTGCACCCCTCACCATTTTATCAATTTTTGTTTTACACTTTTTTGTTTTTGATTTATTGTTTTCTAGTTTTTGTTTTCCACTTCTTTATTTTCCACTCTTTGTTTTACAATTTTTTGTTTCACAATTCTTTGTTTTTCATTTTTCGTGTTCTTTTGTCTACTTTTTACCGTCATCTTATGGTTTGGTGTAGTTGGTTTTCGTTATGATGGGTACTGTAATAGTCTTCCTAGTTATCTGGTTCCCGCCATTGCATGGTTGTCCTTGGATTTTACGTCATTTTTCCTTCATAAATTTGGTAGTGGGTCCACGTCATCCGCCCATTCACCATTTCATGGTTTTTCTTATGTCGCGAACATGCACCCCTTCACTTAACAAACATTCTAATGAATGTGTGACTTGTGTAGTTCCCTGACTGAGGGAAGACCCTCTGGTTTGAATTGGGTGTGACCTCAAAGGGAATGCTTTATTCATTGTTCCTTTCTATTCCATGGGTTATTGGTGTGTCCTTACAGATTTCCTACCACTTCGAGTCTCTCTCCACGGAAGTTTTTGGGTAGTTCGACCTTGCATGGTGTGGTCCTCACCGAAAAAAAAGAAAGAAGAAGAAGCAAAAACAAAATAAACAAATAAATTGAGGATTTAAAGCACACCCCTTGGTTGGATGCATGCACACACGCATGGGTCTTCACATGGTGTGGTTCCCCCGCACAAAAGAAAACAAAATATATCGCGGTGGGAATTGAAAGCACACCTCTTAGACTGTCTCTCACGGGCTACACATACTCGTTATGGGACTTCCTTGGTTCCCTCTAACTTTGTCCCGTTTCACTTCCCTCTTCTTACGTTTCCTGGAGTGGTGGTTTTCTGTGGGGTCATTCTGGTTTCTTTGGGGATGGTTGGACTTCGTCTATCACTGCGAGGTCACTGTTTGGGAATGGTTTTGGATCTGATCTTAGGAAAGGTTCTACCGGGTCACCTTACCATGCTTGCACATGGGGTTTCATGTGGTTGACATTCGGCATTTCCATTCTCTCCTCTCTTTCCATTCCCACTTCTCTTCATTCTCACCTCACTACCCTTTTTATGTTTTGTGGGTTCATCGTGTTTTCTATTGGTCTCTCATGCCTTGGCGGGTTTCTCTTGGTTTGGAGTCTTCACTAGTGGCACCTATTATCAGCACCGAGGCCCATAGACCCCAGTGTTGAAGGTATGCAGGGGCTATACGACTGTTGCCTATTATGGGGAGGACCCACCTACATATTCTTGGTTTTTTGCCTGTTAAGTCTCTGATCCTTTGGATTTCTTGTTTGATTGTTTTTCGTGTCCCATCATTCAATTTCATCCTCACTTGAGTTCTTTTTCGCTCCTGTTATCCAATTTTATCTCTTTTTCGTGCTTCAATCCCTTTTGTCTTTAGCCACGATTGGGCCTTTTCTGCGCTTCAACCACCTCAATTTGGCTTTCCAAATTTTTCATTTCAGGTGTTTTTTGGGTTGGTCAATGCTAGTCTTCGGGTGAACAGTGCTACGTATATGGGACCCCGTATACACAGCCACTGTGTATATGTAGCCGTGTATATGCAGCTCCGTTGACGCAACTCCCAACCCCTATATATATCCACCGCACCTTATCATTTTTTCATCATTTGGAGTCCAAATTGAGGGGCATTTTTGCTATTTTTTCTGCCTAAACCTTCCCAATGCACCTACATTCCATTGCATGTCCGCATCAACTTGTCCTGGCCATTTTCTGCAACCAGAGGTATGCACTTAGTCATGGGGGTGGGGTGCCCTTGTGTAATTAATTAATTGTCAATTACAAAACTTTTGGCCCTAACCCCTAACTTAACACTTTGAAAAACTTAACAGTGTGTCTATGCCATTAACATAACTTGGTCAAACTGAAAAGGTATATACAAATCATTTTAGGCTATAACTTGGTCTAACGAACGGTTATGTTTGTTTTCAGATGGCACCCAAACCGAGGCACCCAAGGGACGAAGGACCATCGCAACCAAGGGACAAGCACCCATGTATGGGAAGGGGACATGGAATGCAACTTCCAGAGTATGTGGAGGGTTCCCATGCAACTGGGCCCTTCTGTCAACGACCTAACGTGGAATCTGTCCACCAGATTCCCGAAGAAGAAATTCCTAGCATACAATCGCTAAGGGATGAGACACCTAGGATAGAACCACGGCTTGAGGTCCCATTGACCCAAGCCTACCTTGATGCTATCATGCCACGCGAGGTGCAACGAACAGTCCTGCAAGAGTTGAATTTTGGACCATTCCTCGAGCATGCTCCAGAAGATGTGAGATTTCAATTGCAACACTCTCCGATGTGGCCAATCATCACAACCAGTGGTGAGTGGTACTTAGGAGAAACATATCTCTTCTGGACGAATCGATAGCCAGGGTCAAGAGTAAGAATCAAGGACATATATGTCTCTTACTCTGCAGAAGCAATAGTGCAACTTTTGAGGTTGCTTGAAACTAAGGCAGATGTGGTGGAAATCCTAAGCAGTCTGATCCAGAGGTAAAGGTGCGATGGATCCAACAGTGCTACGGGGTAGAACGCAAGGAATTCGGCTCCTTGACCATGGTGGAGAGAGTCTATTCAAATATAGCGTCTTACCATCTGAATCCAACGGTAAGACCTAAGTTCTGATAGTCTCCCTTGGGCATATGTTCCAAGGGTTCTCCTAGTTTCACGTCTAAGCCTATCTACGAGATGGCGTAGTTGATCCCGTTGTGCGTAACCATGGCCCGGACAATGATGTAATAGTGCATAATATCGACCGATGGAAACATCCAAGGGTTCGTGATTTCCTTACTTCCATCCTTGGATCTGCTTTCGCAAGTTGGACACTCGAGAGTACATTTGATATTTATCATTAAACAGTTCTAACATTGTATTCCACCTTCGAATGGATTCTAGTTCTAAGGACTGGTACCAGCTTTCTGCTTCTTTTATCAGTGTCCTTGGGAACAACTTTAATTTTTTCCACTCATTCTCAATAGTCTGCAAGGCACATGCATCATGAAATGCCTGTAAATGGTTCTGAGGATCAGTGTTGTATCCCCCTTCAAATCATGGGATATTATTCATGTCTAGTCTCTTGATCCTGCTATCTTTCTAGTGCCTTGTAGGTATTCTACAGCCTCCATAATTTCTAACATGCTTCGAGTTGCAAGTAGGGGTTCTTCGTGGTCATTTCTCTCATAGCATCTATGATGTCTATGTGGTTCCCTACTTTCCCTTCTCTCATGCCTTGATTCTCTAGATTTCCCTCGTCCTTGCTCTCAACTCTCTTTTCGAGGTTTCTCAATTTGCTTACCATTATCCTCACAATGAGGTTCCTTATGACTGCATCCTAATGTTGAACAAGAGGGTGAATGTGATGATGAAGATGAAGAGGAAGGAGAACCATCACCATGACAATGTTTTCTACCTTTTCTTCAGTGATCCCGGCCCCGATCGTGATGATGATCAGAATGCCCACCATTACCTTGTGTTTGTGTTTCCTCATTGAACACTTGGTGTTTTTGGGGATCAGAACCAGGGTTGTGTATCATGGAGTGCAGGTTCTGGTACACCACCTCCTCACCATCGTTAGGAGGGGGAACATTATTTCTCTTATGACGAGCAAACCATTATGGGGTCCTTTGCCCTTCAACGATGTATAGTAACTCTCCTGTCGCGAGTCCCATTGACGTTGTGCTTCTGTGGGATGGTAGTCCCTTACATTGTAATTGCATGCAATGTACTCATCGTATAATTGTGACATGCCTATTCGTGCAAGGACATGAAGGAGCATGTTGGGGGCTACTCTATCTGGAGGCAACATTATGTTACCCTCCAAGTCTCTCTAACGCAGTTGTTCATCTTGATGGAAGACAAAGGTAAAGTTGGAAGATTTATAGAACTCACAAAGCAAGATGCACCCTTTGAGAGGACTAAGTCATGTGAACAGGCATTCAAAGCCTTGAAGCACAAGTTAGTTAAGACACAAATCCTCCAAGCTCCAAATTGGTCAAGGCCTTTTCATATCATGACTAATGCTTCCGATTATGCACTTGGCGCAATACTGACACAACTTGATGATCAAAGGAGAGCATACTACATACACTATGCCAACAGGAGCATCACTAGAGCATAACTAAATTACACCACCACTGAAAAGGAGCTTATGGCCATGGTGTATATGCTTGAAAAATTCAAAGATTATGTGCTTGGTTACAAGATATATGTCCACACTAATCATAGTTCCATCCAATTTTTAATGAACAAGCCAACAATTAGTCCTAGAGTGATAATATGACTTGTGATTCTCCAAGAGTTTGACATAACAATGATTAATAAAAAATGGACAAAAAATTTTGTAGCTGATCATTTATTGAGGTTGAAATGGGATGCAGATAACTGAGTAGAACCTTTATTTGATCAATTTCCCAATGAGTACCTATTTATGAAGACTAGTAAAGGCTATATATTTAATAGGAAAGCCATGGACCATAGAGTACCTAACTTATCTCATAACACAAGAGCTTCCTATTGAATGGAGTAGAAAACAAAAAGAACAATTCATTCATAAAACCAAATGGTGCATGGAAATCAATGGTAACCTGTCCACTTAAACTACTGATGGCAGGCTACTTTTGGCCTATGCTATTTAGAGATTCCCACATGTTTGCACAATCTTGTGAATGCTGCTAAAGGGATGGAGGAATTATAGCTAGATATGAAGGACCACAATACTAGATACAACCACTAGAGCCTTTTGATATTTGGGTAATTGATTTTATGAGGCCCATTCAACCGATGTCAAATGAAAAAGCATACATTATTGTGATTGTGGATTATTGCACAAAGTGGATGAAGGCAGCAGCAGTGAAGGACTATATAGTAAAAATAGTTGTCAAGTTTTTTCAACAATATGTGGTGAACCAATTCAGAGTACCCAAGATGCTAATATTAGATAATGAAACCCACTTCATGGGTGCTACCTTTAAGAAACTCATGTAACAACTTGGGGTTAACCATAAATTAACAACACCATATCATCCCCAATTAAATGATCAAGTTGAAGTCATTACCCATGAAATTACTAAAATACTCACTAGGACACTTAGCAAGTTTAGATGAGATTGGAATACAAAATTAAACAATGCTCTATAGGCCTACAAGACATCTTGGAAACTACTTGTAGGGTACACCCCATACAAGTTAGTCTATGACAAGTTCTTAACACTTTCAATCCAAGCAAAGCTTCACACTTTAGCTACTACTAGTGAACTTAACCTTAATTTCAGTTTAGCATAAAAGGAACATCTAATGAATTTGAATCTTTTAAATGATAATTGGCTAGTAGCACTTATGGGTAGTGAAGTCCACAAGCATTACTCCAAACTTAGGCATGATTCATGGATAAGGAATGTAACCGTACAATTGAGTGACAAGGTCCTCTATTACAATCCTAGCCATTTATCCCAAAAGGCTAAATTTCAAACACTTTCGGAGGAACCCTACATTGTACATGCCACTTATCCATCTTGTTCCTTACATATTCATCATCCATCTAGCCTACATAAGCTTATCCTTGTTAACATTCAACAAGTCAAACCATATTATGAGTATTCAAAGGAGTCTACCCAACCTACTCACCAATCTTCCATTTCCTTGATCTTCATAATGGTCATGGGGGTGTCCATTTAAAATCAAAGGTACCATAATGATTTTTCTATTTTTTGTTTTACAATTCTTTTCATATTTGATGGGACATGATATCGCAGCACGTCGCCAATTCTATAAATAAGAGGCGACTCTCCTTTTTTCTCCATCTAGATCTAGAACTTAGCCAAACTCTTGCATTTTTTCCATTCCAGAGTTAGAATAATTTCCATGTGCCCATAGTAGGAGTCCCAAGGTGAATGGATCTTTATTCAAGCAATTCTGTACTTGAGCACACAGTTGTGTATGGCAATAAAGATGAACTTTTGGATAAACCTTGCAGTGCATGGACTAAGTTAAATAGGACTTTAATTATTGTTATTTATTGTTAATGTTTAAATTCTTTATTAGTTAATTTAATCTCTCTCAACCCTTAACTCCTAGTGAAGTGCATTCAGTACGATCGCTTCGAGCACGTGTGTTATGCTTCTTAATCCCAGTAACGAATTGCGTTTGGTAACCCAGTAGCGTTGCATTGGTTCAGGTGTGAAACGGCAAGTGGAAACAGATACTGATGCTAGGTTAATTAGGGCTTAGTTAGTTAAAGTTAGTTAATTAGTCTCTTCACCTTTTCCCTCATTAGCATAAGAGATAAAACATAAAAGACATAAAAATCACATACCTCAAACTTACTTAACCATACAACTGTGACAAATACAAGTAAGTGTAGGAAGATAACAAACGATTAATCTTAAGTGTTCCATAAGGCGTGTAGGCACTTAGTCTGTGGAGTTCGACTAGATCACACGTGTAATGCTTGTATTCATATGGTTGAGTGTAGGGGTACCTCGCCACTCATCATTGGCACCGTTGTCGGGGACTAAGTTGTTTATGCGCTAAGTAGAACATAGGAAACCATCCACATCATTGGAAAAATTAAATGAACCCTTAGGGTTAATCAAAAGAAAATTTAAACAATGGTTAATAGCACATCGACAAGATAAAAATGTCTTCTTCTTCTCATAAAAGCATTTCACCACCTAGGGATCACATAAGAGACAGTCGGTGGTCTAACACACGTAACCAACAACCGCCAGTTCCTCAACAGTATTGGGTAGTGTATACTCACCATGATGAGTATGTACCCAATTTTACCTTTATCCTCCATCAAGATGAATAACTGCGATGGAGAGACTTGCAAGGTAACATAGTGTTACCTCCAGATCTTGCAATCCAAAACATGCTCCTCTGTGCTCTTGCACAGATAGACATGACGCAGCTATACGCTGAATACGTTGCAAAAAATTATGATACAAGGGATTACCATCCCACAATGGTGCAACGTTTAAGGGACTCGAGGTAGACATCGCTGAAGGGAAAAGGGCCCCATAACGGTTCACCCGTCATAAGCAAAATCAAGGGTGGTGAACCTATTTCAATAGGTTCTCCACCAAATGATGTTCCCCCTCCTAACGATGGTGAGGAGGTGAGGTATCAAAACCTACACTCCACGATTCACAACTTGGGTTCTGATCCCCATGAA
>MNCI01037246.1:85341-103105 GCA_015680685.1 Gnetum montanum
GACTAGACATGAATAATATCCCACAATTCGAGGGGGGATACAATGTTGATCTATAGAATCACTTATAGGCATTCCATGATGCCTGTGCCTTGTAAAATATTTAAAATGAGTGGCAAAAGTTAAAGTTATTTCCTAGGACACTCATAAAAGAAGAAGAAAGTTGGTACCGGTCCTTAGAACTGGAATCTATTAGACGATGGAGTACAATGCTAGAATTATTTAATGATAAATACCAAACGTACTCCAGAGTATCCAACTTGCGTAAGTAGATCCAAGGATGGAAGTAGGGTAATCATGAACCCTTGGATGCTACCATGGGCCGATACTATGCATTGCTACATCGTTGCCTAGGCCATGGTTATGCACAACGAGATCAACTGCGCCATCTCGTAGATGGGCTAAGACATTAAACCAAGAGAACCCTTGGGACATATGCCCAAGGGAGATTATCTGAACTTAGGTCCCATGAAGTTCATAGGCTATTGGAGCAAGTAGCTAAAGAAGAAGGGGAGCTACAAAAAATAGAAAGCGTGGAAGAATATAGCCATGACCCTTCTCTCCGAAAGAAGGGAGTAAGATTCTGTGAGGAAGAGGATGAGTCATCACTCGAGGAGTTGGTGAATAGAAAGATCTTGTCGCTTCAAAAGTTAATAACTGAAGTGTTGGTTAAGGTAGATCAAATGTGGGACTCCTTAGACAATAGATTCGAAACCATTTTAAAAATTTTTGAGGAGTCTAAGGAGTGAAGTAGTGATCATGATAAGAAAAAGCGGAGAGACTTAGACCATGCACGTAACAAGGGTAAGGGAAAAATGACTATCACTGATGAGGTTATGGATTCGGATATAGACAATGACGATGGATGTGAGACCTGCCAATATGACCACCCTAAGGGGTGTTTCCTAATAATCTCACATCTACAAGAGTCTGGGGTGTATGCACTCAACCCAAGACTTAACAAACAGTAGGCACCCCAAAGGTTACCTTATCCCCAGGGTAACCCAAGACAATTCCACCAACCATTAACGTACTATCCAAGTGGAACTCCACCACAACCCATCGAACAACACCAGCAGTGGCAATACCCACAGTCATGGGGTATGCCACCACCGAGACAACAATACCCTTATCGGCAACCAAACTCGTATGGCTATTACGTGCAGCAGCCGATTTCTCCAAGTGACTCTATGGGTCACATAACCCCACAATGGCACTACCAAGTTCAGGAGTATTTTAAGACTCCCTCTCCTGTAAGGGACACCCCACGTGCATACCATCCTCTGAATCCATCTGCATCTCTTACGCCGATAGTTCCACTACCACCCGCTCCAACAATGCAAGGGGAACTCCCCACTCAACCATAGCAACGTAATGCTACGAGAGCTATAAACCTTCAACCCACTACTAGTTCTAACAAGTGTACAAAGAGAAGACCTTTCTTTAGAACCAATAGTCCAAACAAGCTCTCACAACCACAACCGGTTGAGTCTGTGACCACTCCTCCATCAAGTAAGGCTTTGAAGCTCCTTTCAAACCAACAACAGAGCTCAACACATACAGTTATGTTAACACATACCGTCACTAACTAGATAAAGGTGGGCCACCTTCCCAGGAAACTCTCTGACCTTGGGAGTCCCTTAATCTATCTCCAAGTTGTTGGGAACGAACCACGTAAGGCTCTTCTTGACTTAGGTTCCGGAGTCAACTTAATATTGCAAGAAATGTATAAAGCCTGGAACCTACCCCCACTCAAGAAGAGCAATATTCAATTAGAGCTAGCTGACCAGTCCATCACTGTCCCTTTAGGACTTGTGGAGGACATTATTACCACTATGTGTGGTTGGTCATACCCATTTGATTTCCTAGTGATAGAAGTCAATAATAATAAAGGGGACTTTCCAATTATAATGGGGAGGGCATGGCTAAGTACCATCAACGCGTGCCTAGGAATCTACGATCTTTCCTTGGAAATATCTAAGGAAAATATTTATGGAAAGATCAAGAAGAAGAAATTTCCATGCATCACATACAGTGATACTGAGGGTGATGATATACAGGAATGCTCAACATCTCTTGTATGCAACTGGTGTGCCCAAGAAACTCAAATACAAAGGTTCCTATATGTTGCAACCACACAACAAGAAAACACCCAGTGGTTGATAGATAATAAGGAGAGAAATTCACCAATATGCATGGAACTAGCTGAGGGAACAACTCGCAACCACAACAAAAGCATAGATACATTGGAATATGAGCGTCGCCAACTTCCACCCCTTAATCTAAAAATATCAATTGAGANCATTTTTGTTTTATGATTTCTTTAACTTTTCTTGTTTTTGTTTTACAACATCATTTATAATTTTTCATTTCTTTGTGTATGTGTGTGTGTGTGTGTGTGTTATATTGTTAATTTTGTCACCCAATAAGTGCTTTTAATGATGGTATGAACTGTTTTCTCTTGGTTGCTAATGTTTGGTTTTTACCTTTAAGTTATGATGTTGATACTAAGGTATGGTTCTTTTGATATAGTAGGAAATGAGTCCATATCATCCACGCATCCATAAATTTCTATGGTTTCTCCTGGCTTGGAACTGTACAATCCCTTTCTCAATAATAAGAACTATCAACAAATCAGTGACTGGGCATTTCTCAAACTAAGGAAGGACTCAAGGATTGAAAAGGATGTGATTTTAAGAGGATTTGATGCATTTGTGTTGGCCATGCTCTTAGGTGCTTGGATGTTTTCTTCTTGAGTTTTCTTACCATTCTGACATTGCCACATTATCAGGAAGCTGAGCAAATGAAAATAATAAGTCTTTGCATGGTGTGGTTCTCACACAAAAACACCCAAAAAAAGTGGGAATTCAAAGCACACCCCTTAGACGAAATAATCATCTTGGCTACAAGCACTGGTTATGGAACTAAAATAAACATTTTCCCTCTAACTTAGGTCCTTCTCACTTCCTATTCTCTCCTCCTTCATTTCGTCGGAATGGTGGGGGCTCTTGGGGGATGTATTCTTGTTACTCAAGTGGATGGATGGGCCGAAGGTATTATTGCGAAGTTACTGAATGTGGTTTTTTTGAGCTGGGACTTGGAATGGGATCTAGTAAGTCACATTAATCATGAAACACACAAGGGGCTGTACACCACCTTGTTCTTGAGACTCCATTCCATTCTCTTCTTTCCATCCTTCTCTCTCCATTGTTCACCTCATTGCTGGTTGTACCATTAGTGTATATTTTGGTGGATACATTGTTTTCTTTTTGGTAAATTCTTGTGGTTAAAACTTTAACTCTTATTTCCAAATGACATTCCTAGAGCCTATGAACTCTTTGAATGTGGGATTGTCAGGGCATTAAGGGCATGAGCCTGCTTTGGGGAGGACCCACTAGCATTCCTATTTGGCGCATCCGTTAAAGTCTTTCCATTAATATTTTGTAATCCACTCCATTTTGTTCATTTCCATCTTGACATCCATTTCATCAACATTACAATTGTCTCTTTTTCTTCATCTTTCTTGTTCCTTTTCTTTTTCTCTATTCTCTCGCTATTGGAGGTTCACTCTTAGTCATAGGGGTCCTGGTCCAATTTTTTCAATTTTCTCCTAACCCCTACACCTTGGGTAGTCATCATTAGTATATCTCCAGAATCTACAATCAGCCATACCACAACTTAGCCAATGGACCTTTCACCAAAGGAAGGTATCAACTGCATTGTGATTCATTTACCCTTGCTAATATAAGACTGTGTTATGTGTGCAGATGGCAATCATGCAACAATAGATTGGATCTGGAGGGAACACTTGGAATGGATCAGTGCTGAAGCACCTATGAAAGGAGCAGGATCGATGGCATGCTTATGGATAGACAACGAAAGGCACAATCTTGGCGTTGACAACAATAGACTTCTTCTCTCTCCTCTCTTCTCTCTCTCAGCTGCTGATGAAGTGTCAAAAGTCATTGCGTCGATTGGGCCGCATATACGGGGTCACGTATATGTGGCCACGTCAACGTGGGCCTATCGACGTAGCCACCCTACGTCAACGTGGCCCCATTTACGCAGCCCCCTTTTCCGGATCTATAAATATGAGGGCCTTCCGCCTCATTTTAGCATTTTTTGAGTAGTGATAGCAAAGCTCTTGCAGTTTGCTCCGGAAAGAGATAGAATATTTTCCAAGTGCCCGCAGCAGGTGTATGAAAAGAGATCGGATCTTTATTCGAGCATTGATGTATCTGAGCCCATTGGCGTGACGATAATAAAGACAAACTGTTTATGCAATCCTTGCAGCATTTGGACTTAGTTGTTTCATGCATTTGATAGTTTAAAATGTTTATGCTTTATTAATCATTTGTTTATGCTTTATTAGTTACTTGTTGATTATTAATGTTCTCATTATTGTAATTTCAATCGTTAGTGTTCATTCATAGTTTGTTAAATACCTAAGTACGACCATCTCGAATGTAACCCAAACACTTGGTAAGCCTAGTGACGCTTAATGTCTGGTAACCCAGTAGTGTTAGGAAATGCTCAGAACATGCTTGGAATATGGGACCGGATGCTTAGCTAGAATACAAACTAGGATAATTAGAGATTAGATTATAGTTTATTTCTTACCTTTCATACCACAATTAGTTGCCAAAATATAATTAAAAAGATATAAAAATAATTAGCCTTAGTCTCACTTAACCAACATAATAGAACCTCACAAGTGAGATTAGGACGACAACGACCATTCCAACCCAAGGTTTCACAAGTTAGAAGTCTAGTGTATGTTAAGTGCTTATAGTCTACGGATTTTGATCGAGTTGCACGCGAACGCTCGTGATTTTTATGGTTGGGCGTAGGGATACCTAGCCGCTCATCATTGGTGCCGTTACTGAGGATTGTTAGTCTTACATGTGTCATCTGACTTTAGTGAAATTATCATTTAAGTCGTTGGATCAGACCCAGGATAGATATATCTCCGCACACTAGGCGAATTTTAGTTAAGTAATTGAGGTACACCGATAATATGGACCATCTAACGTCCAACATGTCTTCTCATAGGAGAGATGCATTTGAACCACTGGTGCCACAAGAATGTCGGGTGGTATATAAACATCCCGATGAATATGTCCTTGATTTCACATTCATGCTACATTAGGATGAACATCTTCGGTGGTGGGACATGGAGGGTAGCATTGTGCTATCGCCCGATCGAGCAGCTCCTGCGATGCTATACCACAATCTGGGTAGAATGGGCATCCAGGACTAGGTGGCGAAGTATGTCATGGAGGACCATGACTTTCGGGACTATCATCCCATGGAAGCTCAATGGACAAGAGATCAATAATAGGCCGAGAGATATGAACAATAGAAGGGGAAACACTTTAGTAACCCCTTATTCTTGCAAGGGCCGCAAGACGATGGAGATCCCATATTTCATGATACTCTTTCTACCGAACTTCACCTGGGGCCGCAGATCCTCTAGTCAGTCATCCAAAACCAACCTCCAAGTGATCACAATCCTCAAGGGGATGGCAGGTCATGAAGCAAAGCTGTAGGAGATGACCACGGCCGTTACCAAGGTAGATGGGGGGATCAATGCCGAAGTGGCGGTGATGCCTCTCCTTCTTCTCCATCCTCCCCCTCTCATTCACCTTCCTCCAGCTCAGGCTCTGAGCGTCACAAGGGAAGGTTGGAGAGAAAGGACAGTGGTAAGTAGGTTCAAGTAGGAAAACGTGAGGGAGCACGCGACCAATCACATGGCCCTCACTAGCATGAAAGAAGGGGTAGCAGAAATCATTGCAGACGTCATAGTCCCCAATAGGACTATGATTCAGATGAGTCGTTGTTAGCTACTCGGAGCATGGTCCACATTGCAGAGGCAGTTCACATCCCAAGAAGGCACATGAAGGAAAGTCAGATCAAGCGTGTTGACATGAACAACATTCCCAGATTTGAAGGGAGATACAACTGTGATCTGCAAACCCACTTGTAGGCATTCCATGACGCCTGCACCCTGCAAAATATTGATAACAATTGGCAACGGTTGAAGCTATTTCCCTGAACACTCATCAAAGAAGTTGAAAGTTGGTATCAGTCCTTAGAGCTGGAATCAGTGAGAAGATGGAGTATGATGCTGGAAATCTTTAATGAAAAATATCAAACGTACTCTAAAGTGGAAAATATGAGACGACAAATACAAGGTTGGAAACAATGGAATCGTGAACCCTTGGATGCTGCCATGAGCAGGTATTACTCACTGTTGCATCGGTGCCCTGGTCATTGTTATTCTCAGCAGGCACAGCTTCGCCACATTATAGATGGGCTCCATTTTGAAACGAGAAAGATCCTTGGTGTGTACACCAAGGGGTGACTGTCGGAGCTAAGGGTCCATCAGTTGCAGCGCCTTATTGATCAGGTGGCCAAAGAGGAAGGAGAACTCAGAAAAAAGGAGAGTGTTGAAGAATTCAATCGGGACCCTTCCCTTAGGAAAAGGGAGGTCTGATTTTATGATGAGGATGAAGAGTCACCACTGGAAGCAAGGGTGAATCGGAAGACTTTGCCATTACAAAAGTTTGCATCTGAAATATCGGCAAAGGTGGATAAAATGTGGGACTCTTTTGATGAGAAATTCCAAAGTGTATTGAAAATTATAGAAGAGTCCAAAGAGCAGGGTAGTGACCATGATCGGCGCAGGAAGAAGGGAGCTAAACATACCCAACACAAAGGTAATAGAAAAGTTATTGCAGCAGAATACGTTACAGACTCTGACACTGAAGAGGATGATGGATACGTATGCCAATATGAACATCCTAAGGGATGTTGTCCTGTGGTGTCTCACCTTCAAGAGTTTGGGGTCTATGCCTTGAACCCTTGTTTGGAGTAGAGGCAGATGCCCCGAAGTTTGGCTTATCCACAAGGTAACCCTAGGCAATTCCACCAACAGCAGCAAGGATATTATCCAAGTGGAATGCCTCTGCAACTGTACGAGTATTTCCAATAGTGGCAGCAACCACAAGCATGGGGGATGCCACCTCCAAGGCAGCAGTACCCTTACAAGTAGTCATATCCTTATGGGTACTATGTTCAGCAGCCCGTCTCTCCAAGAGAGTCTTCCAATCATGTGGCCTTTCCCAGTTACTACCATCCCCCTGAATATTTTAGACATCCATCTCCATCACCCAGGGGGATAAATCCACACCTCTTCTACCCTCTATCACCTTCTTCTGCCACTCCTCCACATCATCCCTCTCAGTTGCCACCTGCTCCATCCATGCAGAAAGAAATACTGCCACAGCCACAACAACAAAGCACTACAAGGGTTGTGAATTTACAACCAACACCTAGGTCAAGTGGACTGGAATCCAAGCCACATAAATGCCCTTTCTTCTAGCCCAACAATCCGAACACACCCTCACCCACGCTTGTGGCCAATGGCTTAGAACCTACCAACGCCTCTACCATCATACCACCCAAGCATCCCTCCACTCCACCGCAATCCAACGTCCAGATGGTTGTTCTCACACATGCCGTGACCGATTGGATCAAAGCAGGTTCTCTTCCCTGAAAATTGACAGATCCGGGAAGTCCCCTAATCTATCTTCAGGTGGCTAGGAACGAGCTATGCAAAGCTCTTCTGGACTTAGGGTCAGGGGTTAATTTAATCTCTCATGACATGTACAAGAATTGGAACCTGCCCCTGCTAAAGAAGAGCAACATCCAGCTCGAGTTAGCAGATCAATCCATCACTATTCCTTTGGGTTTGGTGGAGGACATTGTGACCACTGTTTGTGGGCGGTCCTACCCTGCTGACTTCCTGGTCATCCGCATTGAAAACTGTAAGGGGAACTTCCCAATCATCATGGGAAGATCTTGGCTAAGCATGGTGGATGCACGATTAGGACTCCAAGATCTATCCCTGGAAATTTCAAAAGAAAATTCTTCTGGGAAGATCGAGAAGAAAAGAGTTCTATGCATCGCGTACAGTGACTCGGGGTGCAACTATGTGCAGCAGTTATGGTCCGTTGAGCAAACATCCATTCAAGCATGCAGTCAGTGTACTGAGAAATATCCAATTCAACAATGCTTGTACGTAGCAACCACTAATTAAGAAGGTACCCAGTGGCTAACAGCTGATCCTGCTAGCAACAAAATATGCATGGAACCGTCTGAGGGGCTAGTGCAAGCCTACATTGATAGCATGGATGTGATGGAGGATATTCATAAATAGACCTCCATCATTGATGACTTTGATGACTAGGGAAAGCTAGAGATCCTGAGAGCTTCCAGCAAGAGCCCCTTGAACTAAAATCCCTACCAGCTCACTTAGATTATGCATTCTTACAAAATGGCAAGCTAGTAATTATCAATGCTTCCCTTGCTCCAGAACAGAAAAAGAAGTTGCTGGTGATGGTAAACAAATGGGTTGCTGCATTTGCATCGTCCTATCCTGAGATGAATGGCGTTGATCCTAGGATCTGCCAACATCAGATCTACCTTGACCCTTCTATGAAGCCACGGTGAAAACCACAAAGATGGTTGAATCCCAAGTTGAAGCAAGTCGTAAAGGATGAATTTGAACAACTCCTTAAAGTGGGATTCATTTATTCTGTCACCAATAGCGAGTGGGTTAGCCCCCTTGTTATCGTACCCAAGAAAGATGGCAAGTGGAGGGTCTATATCGATTTCCAGTTGCTCAACATGGCAATGTTCAAGGATCATTTTCCGCTCCCATTTGTGGACCAGGTGTTGGACACAATCATAGGACACCAATATTATAGTTTTTTAGATAGTTATAGTGGTTATAACCAGATCCAAATCACACTAGAGGACCAGGCCAAAACTACTTTTACGAGTCCATGGGGGACTTTTGCATATAAGAAGATGCCCTTTAGCCTGTGCAATGCGCCTACAATGTTCCAACACCTTATCTTGAGCATTTTTTAGCAAAAAATCGACAATGTTATACAAGTCTTCATGGATGACTTCTCCACCTATGGTGCCACGTTCAAGCAAGCCTTGGACCGCCTAGAGTAAGTTTTAAAGAGGTGTGTAGACACCAATCTACGGCTCAATTGGCAAAAAAGCCATCTGATGGTCCAAGAGGGCATAGTGTTGGGGCATCTCATTTCATCAATAGGGATTAGCGTAGACCCTAAAAGGATTAGGGTCATCCAAGGAATTACCCGCCAACCAAGTAATGTCAAAGATGTGCGGTCATTCCTTGGACACACTGGTTACTACCGGCGCGTCATTGAACACTTCTCGAAGATAGCCCGACCGTTGGTAGAGCTTACAAAGAAGGATGCTCCATTCTTCTAGACTAGAGAATGCGAGTTTGCATTCCAAGAGTTGAAGCAAAAACTCATAGAAGCTCCAATTCTACAGGCACCTGATTGGTCCAGACCCTTCCACATTATGATAGATGCCTCCAACTAAACTTTGGGAGTCGTGCTTACACAGTGTGATGATCAGAAACGTTCATATTATATCCACTGTGCAAGCCGTAGCATTGTGGGTGCACAACTGAACTATACCACCACCAAAAAGGAATTGATGGCGGTGGTGTTCGCATCGGATAAATTCCAACACTATGTGCTCAAATATGAGGTGTTTGTGCACACAGACCACAGTGCTATCTGGTTCTTGATGAATAAACCAACGGTGACCCTCGCATAATTCGATGGTTGGTGATTCTTCAAGAGTTCAATCTGACCATGGTAAACAAAAAGGGATCTGAGAATGTGGTCACTAATCATTTGTCTCAATTACGATGGGATGATGCAGAAGAGGAGGAGCCTTTATCCGATCAATTTCCAAATGAACTCCTCTTCACAGGTGTCGTTGATCCTTAAGCACCCAAGGAATCTCCTTGGTTCAACTGCATCCTTACCTACCTTACAACACAGGAGTTGCCAAAAGAATGGAACCATCAGAAGAAACAATAGTTTCTTCATAAGGCTAAGCATTTCATGGAAATCAACGGTCACCTCTATAAGGTGTGCACAGACAGCTTGGTCTGATGGTGTGTCCCTGATGCTGATACACTACGCATCCTCCAAGATGCTCACGAGGGCCCTTATGGGGGCCACTATGCTAGACGCAGAACATCCATTAAAATCCTGCTTGCAGGGTATTATTGTTCTACACTCTTTAGGGACACACAATGGTTCACCTGCTCTTGTGAACGATGCCAACAAGATGGTGGGATGTCGACACGATTGGAGGGACCTCAACAGTGGATTCAATCACTAGAGCACTTTGACATCTACGGTATCGACTTCATGGGACCCATCATCCCCTTATCAAATGGAAAGGCATATATCATCGTGGTAGTGGACTACTGTACAAAGTGGGCAAAAGCGGTAGCCGTCATCGACTGTTCTTCCAACACCGTTGTATGATTTGTTCAACAACAAATCATTACCAGGTTTGGAGTGCCTCGTACACTCATTTCTGACAATGGGACGCACTTCATGGGGGTTACTTTTCGAAAGCTCATCCAACACTTAGGGGTGACACACAAATTTACAACACCTTATCACCCCCAAGCCAATGGGCAGGCCGAAGTCACAAATAGGAAAATTACCAAGATCCTTACATGAACAATTAGTAAATACATGAGAGACTGGAGTACCAGGCTTAACGATGCCCTATGGGACTATCACTCCACCTAGTCCTGTTGGGTACTCTCCCTATGAGTTAGTGTACAGTAAGTTGCCAACACTTCCAATCCAAGCAGAACTTCAGACACTATCCACCGCCTATGACCTCGACCTTGACCTACCGCTAGCACAACGAGAACGATTAATCAACTTAAGTGTGCTAGATGAGAATCGATTAGTAGCCCTATTTTCCAACGAAACCCACAAAGCCTATAACAAGAAAAGACATGATCTTAGGATTCAGAAGGTCACATTTCAATGTGGAGACAAGGTATTATATTGGAATCCCTCACATGTATTCCAACCGATGAAGTTTCAGACGCTATGGGAGGGACCTTATATTGTCTCCGAAACCTTCCCATCTAGGGCCTTGCTAATTCACAAACCTGGGGATCCCACCAGAACACAGTTGGTCAACTGCCAACAACTCAAACCTTTCCACGAGATCCATACAGCCTTGTCATCAACCGGTCACCCATGCTCCATCTTTTGCATCTCCTCCTTTCCACCCAGTCATGGGGGAGACCCTTATCCCTATTGATCCATTTCACTGCACCCCTCACCATTTTATCAATTTTTGTTTTACACTTTTTTGTTTTCCATTTATTGTTTTCTAATTTTTTTTCCACTTCTTTGTTTTCCACTCTTTGTTTTACAATTTTTTGTTTCACAATTCTTTGTTTTTCATTTTTCATGTTCTTTTGTTTACTTTTTACCGTCATCTTATGGTTTGGCGCAGTTGGTTTTCGTTATGATGAGTACTGTAATAGTCAACCTAGTTATCTGGTTCTCGTCGTTGCATGGTTGTCCTTGGATTTTATGTCATTTTTCCTTCATAAATTTGGCAGTGAGTCCACGTCATCCACCCATTCACCATTCCATGGTTTTTCTTATGTCACGAACATGCACCCCTTCACTTAACAAACATTCTAATGAATGTGTGACTTGTGTAGTTCCCCGACTAAGGGAAGACCCACTGGTTTGAATCGAGTGTGACCTCAAAGGGAATGCTTTATTCATTGTTCTGTTCTGTTCCATGGGTTGCTGGTGTGTCCTTATAGATTTCCTACCACTCCAATTCTCTCTCCACGGAAGTTTTTGGGCAGTTCGACCTTGCATGGTGTGGTCCTCACCAAAAAAAAAAAGAAAGAAGAAGAAGCAAAAAAAATAAACAAATAAATTGAGGATTCAAAGCACACCCCTTGGTCAGATGCATGCACCCATGCATGGGTCTTCGCATGGTGTGGTTCCCTCACACAAAAGAAAACAAAATATATCGTGGTGGGAATTCAAAGCACACCTCTTAGACCGCCTCTCATGGGCTATAGATACTCGTTATGGGACTTCCTTGGTTCCCTCTAACTTTGTCCCATTTCACTTCCCTCTTCTCACATTTCCTGGAGTGGTGATTTTCTGTGGGGTCATTCTAGTTTCTTTGGGGATGGTTTGGACTTCGTCTATCGCTGCGAGGTCACTGTTTGCGGATGGTTTTGGGTGTGATCTCCGGAAAGGTTCTACCAAGTCACTTTACCACGCTTGCACATGGGGTTTCATGTGGTTGACATTTGGAACTTCCATTCTCTCCTCTCCTTCCATTCCCACTTCTCTTCATTCTCACCTCACTACCCTTTTTATGTTTTGTGGGTTCGTCATGTTTTCTGTTGGTCTCTCATGCCTTGGCGGGTTTCTCTTGGTTTGGAGTCTTCACTGGTGGCACCTATTATCAGCACTGGGGCCCATAGACCCCAGTGTTGAAGGTATGCAAGGGCTATACGACTGTTGCTTGTTATGGGGAGGACCCACCTGCATATTCTTGGTTTTTCATGTTAAGCCTCTGATCCTTTGGATTTCTTGGTTGATTTTTTTTCGTGTCCCATCATTCGATTTCATTCTCACTTGAGTTCTTTTTCACTCCTGTTCTCCAATTTTGTCTCTTTTTCGTGCTTCAATCCCTTCCTCTTGTCTTTAGCCACGATTAGGCCTTTTCTGCGATTCAACCACCTCAATTTGGCTTTCCAAATTTTTCATTTCAGGTGTTTTTTGGGTTGGTCAACGCTAGTCTTCGAGTGAACATTGCTACGTATATGGGACCCCATATATGCAGCCACTGCGTATATGCGGCCCCGTCGACACAGCTCCCAACCCCTATATATATCCACCACACCTTATCATTTTTTCATCATTTGGAGTGCAAATTGAGGGGCATTTTTGTCATTTTTTCTGCCTAAACCTTTCAAACACACCTACATTCCATTGCATGTCCGCATCAACTTATCCTGGCCATTTTCCGTAACCAGAGGTATGCACTTAGTCATGGGGGGTGCCCTTGTGTAATTAATTAATTGTCAATTACAAAACTTTTTGCCCTAATCCCTAACTTAACACTCTGAAAAACTTAATGGTGTGTCTGTGCCATTAACATAACTTGGTCAAACTAAAAAGGTATATACAAATCTTTTTAGGCTATAACTTGGTCTAACGAACAGTTATGTTTGTTTTCAAATGGCACCCAAGGGACAAAGGACCATCACAACCAAGGGACAAGCACCCACGTACGGGAAGGGGACGTGAAATGAAACTTCCAGAGTATGCAAAGGGTTCCCATGTAACTGGGCCCTTCTATGAACGACCTAACGTGGAATCTGTCCACCAGATTCCCGAAGAGGAAATTCCTGGCATACAATCGCTAGGGGATGAGACACCTGGGATAGAACCACGGCTTGAGGTCCCATTGACCCAAGCCTGCCTTGATGCTATCACGCCATGCGAGGTGCAACGGACGATCCTCCAAGAGTTGAATTTTGGACCATTCCTCGAGCATGCTCCAGAAGATGTGAGATTTCAATTGTAGCACTCTCCGATGTGACCAATCATCACAACCAGTGGTGAGTGGTACTTAGGAGAAACATATCTCTTCTGGACGAATCGGTAGCCAAGGTCAAGAGTAAGAATCAAGGACATATATTTCCCTTACTCTTCAAAAGCAATAGCGCAAGCTCTGAGGTTGCTCGAAACTAGGGTAGATGTGGTGGAAATTCCTAAGCAGTCTGATCCAGAGGTAAAGGTGCAATGGATCCAACAGTGCTACAAGGTAGAACGCAAGGAATTCGGCTCTTTGACCATGGCAAAGAGAGTCTATTCAAAGATAGCATCTTACCATTTGAATCCAACGGTAAGACCAAGCAAAATCACTGCCTTCTCCACTCGTGTGTGTGCTACCTTAAGTGGGAAATTTCCCATGAGTCTTCCACAACTATTATGTTTAAAAATTGAAAAGAGGTTCGTAGAAAATGAACATGGAAGACGAGCTATCCCCTTTCCCTGCCTAATCCAAAAGTTATGCAAATGGGCAAGGATAGCATGATATTCTAATGACATCATCCGATGCACCCCAATTGCCTCATGGTGGGAAATGATGAAAGACAAAACCCCTACCACCATGTAGATAGAGGAAGAGCAGCAACCACCTCCACCACTTGTGCAAACAACGCAGCCGGGCTCGCAAACAATAGCAACATACATTTGTGAGATCCGAGCAATGCTCTCGAATCAGCGAGAGCAATCTGGAAGAACTGGTGGAGGAGATGACCCTTCGGTCTATCGCCTTGCCATGAGTCACCTAGAGTAAGTAGCATAATTAGTCAGCTTGCTTGAAAGGGCATGGCCAATATTTTTCACTCCCCAAGAACCCATTCCAACCAGAATAGATCCAAGCATCCGAGATGTATCAACTGCAACCCAACAGTTATTCCCTAAAATCTCAGAGAATGTTGCTACCTTCTTGGTATGCTTGGAGGATGGTGAGGGGGTGACGGTCTTGGTGATGCAGCACCACGGATAAGAAGTTGCTGCCGAAGTGGTTGCTAACACCATTTCTACCGCTCTCAATACATTGATGGCACCTGTACCAGACATCCATGGGCTATAAGATGTACAAGTGTCTGCCGGAACTTCACGTAGTAGGATGGATGCAACTCAACATGAAGAAATGTTGGATCGACTAGTGGGAACCAGACAACCGCTTCCGGATGTCTTCGATCTTTCGAACAACATCACTGTAACCCAGACAGAGTTGCTAATGGCAAGGGAAGAGAGCCTTGCTCTGGAGGGGCAACTAGAATTCACTCAAACTTCTTGTCAATGGTTGGGGACGGAGGTTGCCCAATTAAGAACCCAGCTTGCTGATCCAGCCATCCTCGACCGCAAAATCACCAGAGATGAAGCTTTTTAGCAGCTTCAACTTAAAATTTAGGTTGTTGAGGATGAAAGGGAGACGGCAATCCTAGACAAGTCCATAGCAGAAGCCCAAGCGTATCATTTAAAGAAGGACTTGACAGAGGTTTACCAGCAGAACATGCAGCTAACCGTTAAACTTCATTGCCTGTGCAATGTTGGTGCAGAGAACACACACATGAAAGATTTTATCCACCAACAGCAGGAGGAGCTAGCAAGGGTGAACATAGATATGAGAAGGTTGGCTACTGAGAGTTGGAATCTGTCAATGGAGAAGGTTCAGGCATTACGACAGAAGTCTGCAATTGAAATTTCTGCTTGGAAGAACGAGGCCCTAAAGTTTGAAAGAGTCAAAAATCATTACAGGGACCAAGTGGGATTGTAGAAGGAGGTGAACGAGAAGCACATTCAAGTTGCCAAGGCCCAAATGAACCAAGTGCTCCAGCAGCTCCAAGAAGGAGGCAACGTATGGCCATCCATCTTTGATGGATTGAATGCCTACAACAAAGTGGAAATCTACCTAAAGAAGCTGCAAATTGAAGAAATGACAGAATACATAGAGTTAGCCAACCTTCGGTATGCAAACCTGGCTATGCTCACAGCCAGGAAACCGTGGTCAGACTTAGAAAAACATGTGTCCACCTCGTATTCTCTATATGAGGGTGAGTTCTAGGCGCACAAGGTAACAAAATAGAAGCTGGCAACGGCAAATGCGAAACTCGAGGTCCTCCATACAAGCTTTGAAGGCCAACGTACCATTGTGGAGGACCTGGCCTGAAGAATGAGTAACTACTAGCAACTGCAAGCATCAATCCGAGCATTCGATATTGAACACAAACAGTTCGTAACCTGGTTTGTCAATTTGAAAGAACTCATTCTGGTGCTGCCTTTCCCTTGGAAAATTCCAGTTCTAGCACACATTGGAGAAGCCGCTTGGACCGTGAACAATCCTAGAAGCAAAGAAGAGAAAATGAGGGCTCTCTTGGAGGCTTTCCGGCTATCTCCAAAGGTTGCAGCTACCGTGGGGCTACCGACATTTGTGCCGCCACCAATGCATGGGTCAGAGGCTGGAGAAGGTTTGTCAGAACCACCGCTCCCAAGGACGGTGTGATCTCCTCCAGCAATTTTGTACATCTTCTTACACCGTAGAGGCTCCAGGACTAGTGAGTGTTCAATTTTGTCTCTGAACACCACCATTTTTGTAATTTATCCTTCTTTATAACTTGGGAACTTGGTAAATTCATGTTGTGTCATGTGTATGTCATTTATGTGTTTAAGTTATGTGTGTTGTAAATAAGAATCCATACCTTCCAAATTGTAAAGTAACTCGAGGATGAGTTTTTGCTCAGTCGTGGGGGTATGATGAAGTGTCAAAAGTCAATGCATCAACTGGGCCGCATATACGGGGTAGTGTATACGTGGCTGCATCGATGCGGGCCCATCGACGTAGCCACCCTATGTCAACGTGGCCCCATTTACGCAACCCCCTTTGCCAGATCTATAAATATGAGGGCCTTCTACCTCATTTTAGCATTTTCTAAGTAGAGATAGCGAAGCTCTTGCAGTTTGCTCCCGCAAGAGATAGAATATTTTCCAAGTGCTCGTAGTAGGTGTATGAAAAACGATCGGATCTTTATTCAAGCATCGATGTATCTGAGCCCATTGGCATGACGACAATAAAGACGAACTATTTATGCAATCCTTGCAGCATTTGGACTTAGTTGTTTCATGAATTTGATTGTTTAAAATGTTTATGCTTTATTAATCATTTGTTTATGCTTTATTAGTTACTTGTTGATTATTAATGTTCTCATTATTGTAATTTCAATCGTTAGTGTTCATTCGTAGTTCATTAAAGACCTAAGTATGACCATCTCGAACATAACCTAAACAGTTGGTAAGCCCAGTGACACTTAACGTCTGGTAACCCAGTAGTGTTAGGAAATGCTCAGAATGTGCTTGGAAGATGGGACTGGATACTTAGCTAGAATACAAACTAGGATAATTAGAGATAAGATTATAGTTTATTCCTTACCTTTCATACCACAATTAGTCACCAAAATATAATTAAAAAAATATAAAAATCATTAGCCTTATTCTCACTTAACCAACGTAATAGAACCTCACAAGTGAGATTAGGATGACAACGACCGTTCCAACCCAAGGTTTCACGGGTTAGAAGTCTGGTGTATGTTAAGTGCTTACAATCTGCGGATTTTGACCAAGTCGCACGTGAATGCTCGTGATTCGTATGGTTGGGCATAGGGATACCTAGCCACTCATCAGCTGACAAATAAGGCCTGATGTCAAATGTATAAAGTATTCACTCTTGTTGTCGTGAGCACCAGTTCTATCTTGTTCTATAATGATGATCCGTTCACATGTCATCCCATTCACCATTAGTTCCATTCAAGTCAATAATCCCATACCTTTCCAATATTTTGTAAGGAACTCAAGGATGAGTTTTTATTCAGTCATGGGGGTATGATGGGATGCGATATCGCATGGGTCGTGATATCACGTACGTGATATCGCAACGTGCCACCAATTCTATAAATAAGAGGTGGCTCTCCCTTGTTTCTCCATATAGATCTAGACCTTAGCCAAAATCTTGTAGTTTTTCCATTCCAAAGTTAGAATAAATTCCATGTGCCCATAGTAGGAGTCCCAAAGTGAATGAATCTTTATTTGAGAAATTCTGTACCTGAGCACACAATTGTGTACGACAATAAAGACGAACTTTTGGATAAACCTTGTAGTGCATGGACTAAGCTAAATAGGAATTTAATTATTTTTATTTATTTTTAATGTTTAAATGCTTTATTAGTCAATTTAATCTCTCTCAACCCTTAACTCCTAGTTAAGTGCATTTAGTACGA
>MNCI01037246.1:139075-162166 GCA_015680685.1 Gnetum montanum
CCTTTATCACTTCATTCATCAGAATTTGCATTTGGATGCTTCGGTTCCTAGTCTCTTCCATGGTCTTCAATGGACTAATGGATCGAACCTTCTACCCTATAAACCTCATGTGCCCTTTCAGTTGTTGCATGATTCCTCTACGATTGTTAACCGCTGCAATCGATCATGACAAAAAGATGAGTCTGAACAGTTTTGGCTCTCTCTCTTTTCACGAGTTTGGAGCCTTCCGACTCTTCCAAAAATTAAGCAATTTCTTTGGTGCCTATTGCATCAAGGCCTGCCTATCGGCAAACGTCGTGAATACCTTGGGATTTCAAACCCTACCTGCCCTCTCTGTGGAGGTCTTGAAAATTTTGTCCACGTTTTTTGGCATTGCCCTTTCACTCAGTCTTCATGGGAATGGGTTTATAAGGTTTTTCCTTTGTGCACATTTTCACATGAGGATATCTTATTCGGCTTTTTGGCCACCCCCTCTTCTGACCTTAAGTTTCTTTGGAAAGTTATTAGGCCCCTCGTTCTTTACTTTATATGGAAGCGCAGATGCACTGCTCTTTTCCAGAACACTAATTCGTCCAACTCTAACCATTTAAATATTATGGAAAAATCTCAAATTCTTCGCCTTGTGCATTTCCAAATTTTATCTCGTACTTCTAAGTTAAAGTTGGATACTAATCAGTTGTTTTATTGTTTGCAGCCTTGGAGCAGATACACCAACTCGTGCACTCTTTCCAATCTCGATCTGCTACATCGACGTGTGTTATCATCATAATTTTGAGCATTTTGAGCTCTTTGTTGTTCTCCTGATCTTATAAACTCGTAGTTCCTAAGGTTTCCCAGCATTAGGTAGCTCTTTGGCATGTACTCCCTTCTTCGGCATGTACTCCCACACCCTGAGAAAGATTATGTTTCAAGATGTTTTCTTTCAACTATTGCATTTGTCATTGTTCTTCTCCCTATTTATCCATCAATATGTTCAGATGTTGACCATGTACTTATTCTCATTTAATTTATAAAATTCTCTTTTTGGGGTCCGACACCCACCCCCCATAAATTTTTTATGGTAAAGCATAATATAATTTGCGATAATACTACAATTGTATGCATCACAAGGATTTTGAGATATTATTCCATTATTATGGGTTAGCCTTGGTCCTGTATATTAATCAATTTGAATGTGGTGCCCTTTTTAGGGTTGGATCTTGGTACAACATAGCTGAAAACATCAAGTACTTTTTTTATAGTTTATTGTTTCTTATAACATTTTTAGGGTACATATTGTTTCTTTGCAAGACATTTCAAATTATGCTAGATCCATCATAAGTTTATCATTGACCCTAATGTTTAGCCCTATTAGTTTTCATGCATTTGTAGGATACAAACCCAACAAATTCTATTAAAATAAATTCCATGAAGCACAGTTCATTCCGATTTTAAATCAACACAATTTCATGATAAATAGGATGGCCTTGTTTGCATATCTTAAAACATAGTATTAAAAAATTCTATGAACCTCAAGTCTTTTCATTTACTTTAGATGCCAACAAGCTACTTAGTAAAATGACCAACAAGACTAGATCCCACAACACTGGAGAAAAACACTTGAGTACTCTAACCTAACTAAACATGAAACAAAGGGAAAGATGTGTATTCTTTGCCTAAAATTGAATATTCAAAACCTCTAATACCATTGATAACAATCGATTTTTAATTTAACCATCCAACTGGCGAACATAAGCCACATTTGACCTTAGATATATGCTATATTTCAAGAAACATTCTTTATATAATCACATAGAGACATACATGTTCTCTATTGTCAATTAGTTTAGGATAGTCATTTTGCAAAGATATTATAATAACCATCACCAGTGCTGATCAAAGGAACACATGCTATCTCAACATAATTAAAACAAGAAGAATCATTGCACACCATTTTCCTTATAGGATGGAGTTACCCTATAGGGCCAAAAAAGAGGTATGGCTACTTTCATGTGCATTGTCAAGATTTCAACATGCTTCAGCTTCTTGTCATACCTCTTATGGGCAAGCCCACTCTCCCTTGATGCCTATGCTATCCACACCACTATAGACTAAACCTATTGTCTGTGTTGCATGGATTTTGTTAACGAGACCATGGATTTCAAACATCGCTGACAAGAACTGACAAGAAGCGGAATTACACTAAAATCTTAGCAGTGCACATAAAAGCATTTATATGCCTTTTCTACACCCATGGGGTAACTCCTTGTAGCAACATTTTTAAAATTTCATCGCATAATGACATTTACCACATGTAAAATCATTTTGCTAGGTAAAATGAAAACTGCAACGATGTTAATTCTCGAACTCATGTAATGAAAAATTAAGATCAAAGACATAAACTCCTTGTTTTAGCAGATACTTTAGTGACAAGGCTTCTAACTTGGCATATACTTCAGCTGTTTGAGGATTGGATATATCATCAGCAACAAATGTGTGCACTCTATTCTTAACTCCAATCCTGCTACAAGCATAGTGTTCTGACTTTGGAGGTATGCATATCACTATTCATTGTCTTGAAATACCATTGTCCTTTTAACAAACCTACTTGACTGCATGCAAAAAGAACAACAAATGTCACTTTGTCCGGCATTACAACAATGTTTTGCATAGTATCATACAGATGAAGAGTGTCCTGACCAAAACCATGTTGTGCATATCATGAAATAATGGCATTCCATGTCACACAATTTTTGTTTTTCATAGTATCAAACATTTTGCGAGCATACATGGTAATAAGAGCATTTCCTACAGAAATAACTGAATCGGATCCAGTTTTTATAATAGAAAAAAAGACCTGGTTCCCTGATTCAAGACACCAAGATTGACACAAGAACTTATTATACTAATGACATTGGGCTTGGAAATGAACTACAACATATGGAAAAAATGTTTCAGGGCATCGTCAAACCAACCATTCTGATCGAATGCAGCAATCATTGTATTCCATGACCCAAAATCCGTACTAGTTAGCTGCTGAAACATTAATTGTGCATCACCAACAATCCCACATATTCCGAAAATCCTAACAATGCAATTGCATACAAACAAATTATTAGAAAATCCAGATTTCAACACAGTTGCATGAGCAGCTTTCCCCATCCAAGCCTTTCAAGGCATCCACATGCCCCAAGAACACAGCCATGAGTTATACCATTTGGTTCTATACCTGCAGAAACCACTGAATGATAAAAATCGAAGACGTCATGATTCTTGCTCCTTTGATAACAGCTATCAATAATAGCATTCCATAACACAACATTAGCATTCCATAACACAACATTAGTCGTTTGCATTCTAGCAAAAACATCTCTAGCATTGTACATAGCAAAAAGCACATCTATAATATGAACACCTAAATGTCTTGCAGATCTAATCACATAGGCATGCGCTTTCATCCCATAAAGTAGACTCTTGGGACAGCAAAATGCACTGAGAACTACATCCCAAGTAATATTGTCAATTTCTACTCTAGATTTTACCATCTCTTTGAACACTTTGAAGATTCAATGTTGTTGCCAATTTGGGCATACTTTGGTATCATTCCAGTCCACACAATTGCATACTCTCCAAGAATAGCCTTGACTTGCATTGGAGCTCGGAATGTCAGCAAAAACCTGCAAAGCATCATCCAGGTCCTGGTTTTAGAAGTACCCTGCAATCATGGCGGTCCATGAGACGACATCTGATTCAAGCATTTTCTCAAACACCGGGCGCCCTTCCTTGAAACTCCCAAATTTACCATAGCCGGCAATGAGGCCCTTCTTAACGAAAATGTCGGATTCGTTACCCGAAACGATGAAATGATTATTCACCAATTTCGCTTCTGTGGCGGATCTGAAATTGGAGCATTGCTGCAGCAGACGACTGTAGTAAATTTCGTGCTCTACATGCACCCTGTTTTTGCACGTGTCCTCTAGAAATTTTAAGCCCTTCTCAAATTTCAGAGATTGTGCTGATTGTGCGTTTTAACTGAAAGCTGTGAATCGTATATGAAGCGTTGCAGAAGATGTGAGGATTTGGATAGAGTTAACCATAGCTCCTCACGTAACAATAGAGATTTTTTTTGGGGGGGGGGGGGGGGGTCGGACCCCAAAAAGAGAATTTTATTACTTAAATGAGATTAAGTACATAATCTACATCTGAACATATTAATGGATAAATAGGGAGAAGAACAATGACAAATGCGGATGATGAAAGAAAACATCTTGAAACTTAATCCTTCTTAGGGTGTGGGAGTACAACAAAGAGCTCAAAAAGCTCAAAATTATGATAACACACTCCAATGTAGCAGATCGAGATTGGGAGGAGTGCACGAGTTGGTGTATCTGCTCCAAGGCTGCAAACAATTGATTAGTATCCAACTTTAATTTAGAAGTACGAGATAAAATTTGGAAATGCACAAGGCGAAGAATTTGAGATTTTTCCATAATATTTAAATGGTTAGAGTTGGACGAATTAGTGTTCTGGAAAAGAGCAGTGCATCTGCGCTTCCATATATAGTAAAAAACGAGGGGCCTAATAACTTTCCAAAGAAACTGAAGGTCGGTAGAGGGGGTGGCCAAAAAGCCGAATAAAATATCCTCCTGGGAAAACGTGCACAAAGGAAAAACTTTAGAAACCCACTCCCATGAAGACTGAGCGAAAGGGCAATGCTAGAAAACGTGGACAAAATCTTTAGGACCTCCACAGAGAGGGCAATTTGGGTTTGAAATCCCAAGGTATTCACGACGTTTGCCGATAGGCAGGCCTTGATGCAAGAGGCACCAAAGAAATTGTTTAATTTTTGGAAGAGTTGGAAGGCTCCAAACTCGTGAAAAGAGAGAGAGCCAAAACTGTTCAGACTCTTCTTTGTGCCATGATCGATTGCAATGATTAACAATCAAAGAGGAATCATGCAACAGCTGAAAGGGCACATGTGGTTTATAGGGTAGAAGGTTTGATCCATTAGTCCACTAAAGACCATGGAAGAGACTAGCAACCGAGGCATCCAAATGCAAATATTGATGAATAAAGTGATAAAGTCTATCAAGGCAATGGTGCATAATTCTGGAAGCCCATATAAGTTTTCGAACATATCCCAAGTAATCCACTGATTGGTGAGACGAAGACAGCTAAGAGAAACAACTCCCTTTTGAAACCAGATGGTGGCTATCCTGGCATTTGAGGTGGCTAGAGGAGCAGGACATAGGGGCAGCCACCAAGGGCAAATCTTAGAAAGAAGAGTAGGATTGATATGAATATTATTCCAATTCACATGAGAATGTAAGACCTGCCAAGCCTTCCAAATTCTTTTGAAAACATGTGTTCCAAGAATGATAATGGCATGAGGAGAAAGGATCCAATTAACAGGGTGGATACCCTTCTAGATAGACCTATTCTTAGGGAATGCTTGTCAAAGCCTTAACTGAAGAAGATTCCCAATAATATTGGGGGCCTCCAGGTGCTGAACCAACCACTTAGCAACAAGGGTGAGACCTTGCTTAAAGGAGTTCAAAAGGCCCAATCCACCTTTGTTCTTCAGAAGAGTTACTATATTCCAGGCAACACGATGAAAGCCTTTTTGGGAGTCCTTAGACGACCACATGAAATCTTGAAATAATCGTTCAAGCTTTTGATAAGAAGCATGGGAAGGGGCCCAACATGACGAATAATAAACATGGGTAGAGGCATAGATAGACTTACAGATTAAATACTTACCAGCGAGGGTGAGGGGTTTGGTTTTCCATTTTTCGATTTTTCTTTGAATTCGAGAAAGCACTTGGTCCCAGAGCTCGGACGTTGGGCCTCTATAGCGAAAGCGGATTCCCAAGAGCTTAATGATCTCATGATCTTGAGTACGCTTCCAACTATAATTGGGCAAATGACTATAATTATTGATGAAGCTATAAACAGAAGATTTATGCCAATTTATGACAGATCCAGAGAGGAAGCAATATTGCTCTACTTGAGACAAGAGACACTGCACATTATCAGTGTTGTTTTGAATAAGGAAAAATGAGTCATCAGCGAAATGCATATTGAGGAGCTAATGTTGAGGGGAAGATAGATGAACCCCAAATAAAACATTGTTTTGAATATCCAAGCTGATTTGATGACAAAGAAAATCAGCCGCAATGATGAAGAGGTAAGGGGCAAGAGGGCAACCTTGCCTAACAGACCTATGAATAGAGAAGGGAGAAGTGATGCCGAAGGTAGTCGCGATTCGCGCAGTAGCATCTGAGAATAAGCATTCTACCATATGAATGAACTTAGGGCCAAAATCCAATTTAGTCATGGTTTGGATAATGAAGTCCCACTTAATGTTATCATAGGCTTTAGCGTAGTCAAGCTTCATCAGGAGGATATCCTGACCCTCATCCTCAGCCCACTTAAGACCTTCCCAAGCAGCCACCACATTATTTAATATGTATCTTCCTGGAACAAAGCCAATCTGCTGGGGGGAAATAATAAAGGTAAGGATTTTCTTTAATCGCAAGGCCAAACATTTCGCCCAAATTTTGTAAACCACATTAAGTAAGGTGATAGGTCGCCAATTGGAGATACAAGTAGGATCTCCTGATTTAGGGAGAAGATGAATAATCCCTTGGTTTAAGATTGGTCCCAAAGAGCCAGTAAGCGTAGCCTCTTTGATAACATGGAAGAGGTCAGAACCTACCAAATCCCAATGCTTTTGGAAAAATTCGCTTGGAAACCCACCATAACCCGGGGCTTTCCCAAGGCTTAGGTTAAAGCAAGCTTATCGAAGCTCAACTGGAGTAATATCAGCTTCTAAAATTGTCAGTATAGAAGAATTAACCAGTTTAGGATAATTTAGAGTGGCTACCGCGAAGGATGCAGGATCCATAGGAGTAGTGGTGAATAAGGCCTCAAAGTATTCTTTAAGATAAGAGAGAAGACTATTTTGGTCAGTGATAATGGAACCATTTATGGAGAGTTTATCTAAAGAGGGTGAAGGAGAGGATCGATTAAGGTACTTAAAGAATTCTTTACAGTGCTCATCTTGAATGTTTAGCCAAGTGAGTCGACTTTTAATCAAGGTACCTTGTGCCTTATATACTTCCCAATGTTGCAAGGCAATACAGGCTCTGGCAAGCTCCCCTTGAAGGTGACTATTAAAGGGATCATCAGTTAGTTTGGTCGTAAGGTGGTCAATGTTAGAGCATATGTTGGTGTACTCTTGCCGAGAGTGAGAGGCAACTTCCTTACCATAATGACATGCGAAATTCCTAACTCTACTAGTAGTTCGAAGCCACCAATGAATCCAATCCTTTGAACCTAAGGGTCTTGGTTCAGCATTCCAAAGGCTAGAAAGAAGTTGTTGGGCAGAAGGAGAAGAGAAACATTCACTATGTAGCCTAAAGAGATGATAATTCCATCGTTGGTGGTCATTATGGATCTGCATAGATAAAGTAATAGGGAAATGATCAGATAAGGTTACATGTTGGTGGACTTTAGTAGTAGAAAGGGTCTGCCAAAAAGAAAGGGTGGAAAAGTAATACCTATCTAACCGACTATAAATGCAAGCCTGCCCTTTACGAAGATTGTTCCAGGAGAAGCTGTTTAGAGAGCCACTAGCAGTGTCTGCGATGCCGTCCGAAAGAAAGAAACGTTTCTTAAAATTTGACCAGGCTTGAAATTCGTGATGCGGAAGTTGAGAGAAAACACCCCCAAGCTTATCATGAAAGAATTCCATCATGTTAAAATCACCACCAAAAATCCAAGGAATAGAAGGGAGGCTATGAGTGAGTTCATGCCACAATCGAGCTCGTTCCGTAGAATCATTAGGGGCATAAATAGAACAAACTCTGAAGGGACCATGTGAGGATGAGAAAATAGCCCAGGCCACTCGGTGACCTAAATCGGACCCATGCTGAAGGAGTTTGTCTTTCCAATAAGCTGGATAAAGAATGGCTGCACCACCTTTTCCACACTCATGCGAAGTAGCAAGAACAGAAGAATGGGGAAGAAACCAATGGGCTGAAAAAGATAATTGTTCGGCTGAGATCTTGATTTCTTGGAGGAGGAGGAAATCCAAAGTGAGATTTAGGCTAGAGATAAAGTTGCTGGCTCTTTTGCGACGAAGCCTATCAGTTAGGCCTCGGACATTCCAAGATAGGAAGTTCATGGAGAAGCTCTAGATGTTATGAGTGACAGGGTAGTAGAAGGATCGGGGTTAGGAATGTCAGTTGTCATAGTAGTGGAAAGAATTGCAAAGGAGTTGCTTGTATTAACAGTTAAAGCTAGGTTAGTTCTGGGCAAAGGAGAGGAAGGAGGAGTAGTAGTTTTAGATGCTTTGGCCCTTTTCCTTCCTCCTACCATGACAAACTCATCCCGTAAAAGTGAGTCTTGGATTGATTGTGAGTGGATGATTTGTGCTTTAGACCTGGCCTTAATGAGAGAATGGGATTGAGAGACTCTTGCCTTGAAGGGAGCAGACGAGGAAGAAAGGTGTGAAGCATTGTTAGAAGTAGAACCGAACTTAATGGGAGCAACTGATGGGTTAGGTTGAGGAGTGACTATAGGACTGGATTTGGTAGGATTTGTTTGAGATTTTTCCTTAGCTAGAAAGGAACAGGTGGAAATGTGGTGCTCTGCATAATGGTAGTAGCTACAGAAGTTAGGAAGATAAAAATAGTCTACCTTTTGTTTAAAAGCTTTGCCTCTAGCTCCTAAGGATAAAGTGGTTTTCTTTTGGGAAATGTCTAGTTTGATACAGTAACGATGATAGTGAGCCCCATTAACCTCAATTCCATGGTCAGAGATGACTCGACCTAAGGTGCTAACTATGTCTTGTTCAACAGGTGAAAAGATTAAAGGAAGATGAGGTAGCTCTACATAACAAGGGATAATATTAAAGGATGGGTCGCTGACATTGAAATCAAATTTCCAGGCCCGGGCGATAAGTGTAGCATTACGAGCAGGAAAAATTTGAAGAGAGAGAGCTTTCTCGATTTGAGAAGCCTCAGAAAGTTCAGCAAGGACAAAATTACGAGCATAGTATCGAGCGTGTAAGACTTGAATTCCGTGGGCTTGTAAAATAGTTTTAATATGCAGATTGATGCTTAATGAGCGAGGTAGATAACCTATTATCTGAAAAAAAATAAAATGTGCAGAAAATTCTTGAGAAATAGAGTCAAAAATATCTTCAGGTAACAGAAAATCCAAAGATTCTGAGTTGGGAGAACTTCCCTAAGGAGAAGAAGGAGTAGCCGCTGAAGATTCGTCCATATCTTTGCGTGAAAGGAGCTCCTCATCCATTGGAACTGGCTCAACACTGGTAGGAACGCAGTGGCAGCCTTGGTACAACCCGTAGCAATAGCACCACAATGCAGACCCTACTGCCCGTTGCAACCGCTACCCCACAGCCACTAGAGCACGGCACAGCAACCCTGGCTCATAGCCACCAAAGCGCGGCACTCGTGGCAGAAGGTCAAGCGCTCCCAGATCCTCTTTTCAGAGTTTCCCTGGTGCTGGTTTCAGATCTAATTCCAAATCTGGGTTTATTCCCAGATCTACAAAAGGTCAGCCACAACAGCAGCGCGCGTTCCGCTGCTCAGGCCTCATTCAGGTAAACCTCTGGGGCTTCAGATCTCGCGCCCAGCAGAGCGCCCGCGCAAACACCATGCACCCTACCATGCCCACCGCAACTCAACCCGTGGTGCCTCTGTATACACGCGCAGAGAGAGATAGGCTAGGCAAAGGCAGAAAGCGGCGCAAGTGTCGCGGTGAAGAAATTCCTAATTGCAGGAATCAGTGTGAAAGGCAGTGAGCAAACGCCAGCAAAAGGAGACGTGTGTCAGAGGCACAAACGGCGGCGGCTACGGATAGCCAATAGTTTGGTTTTGATCTACCAACGTCATAGATATTGTGAAAACACGTAATTATATACTTTGCATATAAAATTTTAAACAATAGAAAAGGTTCATCGTTGAGAGACTCAATGCATCTTGGAAGGGTGGTAGGTGACTGAAAGCCAAACCTTTTTCAAGTGGCTTCCCTACGTTCAAACCAAGGTCCTCCAACTTGAGAAACAAGCACCTTTCAAGTGATGGTCCCTAATTTTTTAAAAAATAAATATATAAAATATAAAAATAAGAGGCCAATCTTATTGATGAAAGATATATGTATTCTATTCACCATGTTCCAAAATTTCAAAACCATCTCTTAAAGAGATTTGTACATTGATAGTAACAATATTGAATATGCCTTTATTGTTAGCAAATCTATAAGTTTGATTCTCTTCCAACATATTGTAACTAAATAATTCCAAGGTCCTTATTCACAATGGCAAACGAAACTAAAACTAAACCTAAAATTTTATTACGTTTGTTGGATAGTAGAACTATACATGCTATGTGTTTTGAAAATATCATTAAGAAAATTACAAAGAGTTATTGGTAACATTTGGAACAAATCAACCAAATTTGCAATTGTAACATCTAATTAATATATGATGTACTCCAATATAGGATGTTGCAAGAAAATGTGATATTCATCTTTAATGATTTTTATCTTTGTGGGTTATTAATGTTTGGAGGGTGAAATTGGCAAAATTAGTGTAGTAATATTTGGTTTGGTGATTGCCTATTTTTTTTAATGTATGTTTTGCTAATTTTTTATTTTTTAATTTACTGTGGTATGTAGTTTTTGATGGTTTTGTTTATATTTTAAATTCCTTTTTTTCTCATAGTTTGTTGTTTTGTTCTCTTATATTTCAAATGTTGGCTATTTGAATTTTTATTATATTGATCTTAGTAAGTGTTATGTTAATAGTGTTTGTAGGATATGTTTTGTTGTGTTTTTATCTTATTTTTTGGATTAATAATTTTATTAAGTGGATATCAAATTGTTTTGATATATAATAGCTGATGAGTGGCGAGGTACCCCTACGCTCAACCATACAAATACGAGTGTTCACGCACGATCCAGTCAAATTTCAAGGACTAAGTGCTTGTGTGCCTTCACAAAACAAGGATGGGTTAGTCAATTGTTGTCCTCCCAAGCTTACTTGTATGGCACGATTGTATGGTTAAGTAAACTTGAGGTATGTGATTTTTATGCTTTTTTATGTTTTATGTCCTGGTGCTAAAAAGGGAGAAGTGAAATAATTGAATAACTAATTTAATTTAACTAATCAACTATGCTTTAGCTAGTCCTAACACTGACATCTATTCCCACTCTCTGTACACAACCTGAACTAGTGTAACACTACTGGGATTACCAAATGCTAATCGTTACTGGGTTACCAAATGTTCCACGTATGCTCGAAGTGGTTGTGCTAAATGTGCTTACTTGTGAAAATTAACGAATCAATAAAAACAACATTAATTAACTAATGAAAGCATTAAAAACTATAAATAACATTAAAGATAATGAACAAGCTATTTTGAATGCTACAAGGTGTATTAGAAAGTTCGTCTTTATTTCCAAACACAAGGTGTGCTTAGGTACCCAATGCTGGAATAAAGATTTGTTCACTTTATGACTTCTAATGCGGGCACTCAAAAATAATTCTAACTTTGAGAAGGGAAAACTGCAAGAGTTTGGGTAAGGGACTAAGAACTAATTGCCAAAACCAAGTGCACCTACCTCTTATTTATAGGCAACGAGATAAGTTCCAACATCAGATGACCGATATCGCTTGGCAAGCTCCGATATCACAGACTCGATCTCGCAGCCACGATATCGCAACTCATCATACCCCCACAACTGAATGAAAACTCATCCTCAAGTTCCATACAAAATATTGGGAAGGTATGAGATTATTGATTGAACAACAACTGACGATGACATGGAATGATAGACTCAAAGTACCTGGTGAATGAATCGACAAACATAGTACAACATTGGTGTTCATACCCATTGTGGTGAACACCATACATAGATGACATCCAGACCTTTATTTGACAGCTTGGAGAGAGAGATAAAAGAAAATGAGGCATGTTACTGCCGATGTCAAGACTGTGCACACCGTTGTTCATCCATGGTCATATGATGCATCTTTCTTGCATAACTGCTTCAGCTCTAATCCATCCTGAGTGCTTCCTTCTATCCCAGTCCATTGCTCATGTGATCACCATTTTCACACACAACACAGTCGCAAATTAGCAAGGATAGATAAGACATAGTGTAGTTGATACCTTGCCCTCATATAAAGCACATTGGCTGGGTTGTGGGTATGGCAGGTACTGGGTTAGAGGTTTATACTGGTACCTGCCCAAGGTGTAGGGGTGAGATAAATAATGGAATGGAAAAATTTGTGACAAGGCCCCCATGACTAAGAGTGAACCTCCAATAGCAATAAGATGAAAAATGAAAGAATAAAGAAGATTAGAGAAATAACAATGATGAAACGAAGGAAAAAAAATGGATGTCATTGATGGGGTGAAACGAGAAATAGTTTATGGCAAGAAATGTTTAAAGGAAAGAGCTTAATAATTACACCAAAAAGGAATGCTAGTGGATCCTCCCCAAAGCAAGCTCATGCCCAATATGCCCTAGCAAACCCACAAACCAAACAATCTGTAGGCTCTAGGAATGACATACAGAAACAATGGTTAAGAACATACCCACAAGAGTTTACCAAAGAATGATAATGTGTTAACCAAGATATAGATGAATTAGAAAACTGGCAATGAGCTAGAATATGAAAAAGCAATATGGAAAGAGGAGAGAGAATGGGATGGAATCCAAAAATTAAGGTTATGTAAAGTCCCTTGTGTGGTTTCTAGTTAAAGTGACTTAATAAAATTCTACCCAAATCCAGATTCAACTACCCACATCCAATGACCTCGCATCAACACACTTGACCAAGCCATTCACCTAAGGTAGCAAGAATGCTTCTACAAAGTAACTACCATTCCAACAACAAAAGAACAAAAGAGTAGGAAGCGAGTTAGAGAGAACCTTCAAGCATGGGTAACATGTCTTTCCAGTACCATAACCAATGTTTGTAGGTCATGTTTCTTTATTATGTCTAAGGGGTGTGCTTTGAATTCCCACTAGTTTTTTTTTTGTGAGAACCACACCATGCAAAGACTTATTTGATTTGGACAACTTCTTGATATATTGGCCGATAGCAGAATGGCAAAAGACTTTATGGAAAACATCCAAATATCCAAGAATATAGCTAGCAAAAATGTGTCGAATTTCCTTGAGGTCACATCCTTTTCCATCCAATTGAATCTTTCCTTGATTTGAAGAGTACTAAGCCATCAATTCATTAATAAGTTTACTTAGAAAAAGGGACAATACATTTCCAAAACAAAGGGAGACCATAAAATTGAATGGATGAATGGATGACACGAACTCATTGCCTATTTTATCAAAAGAAACCATATATTAGTATCAACATTGAAAGTTAAAGGCAAAAACCAAACATTAGCAAGCAACACCATTATAGTCCAACCCACCATTATGAGCACTTATTATGTGACAAGTGAAAATAATCAAACAAAGAAATAGTAAAAATGGTAACGATGGTGTAAAATAAAAATAAGTAAAGATGAGAAAATGTGTAAAACAAAAATACAAAAGAAACTGAGGGCTTAGAATGGTTAGCATTGGTGGCTAGCTTTCCCATGATTGAGTTGGAAGGAGGCGATCTGAAATAAGGAGCAAGGTTGTCCACCAATAGAGGTAGTATTGGTACTAGCTATTTTAGGCTCATGGAAAGGTTTGGTTTGCTATATGTTGACTAATAATTTTCTTCCTAGGCTTTTAGGTTTATAAATCATCATGGCCCCTGAAGGAAAAGTTTCATGGATGATATAAGGTCCCTTCCATAGTGTTTGAAATTTAGTTCATTACACCACGTGTGTGGGATTCCAATAAAGGACCTTATCTCCTGGTTGATATTTAACTTTTCTAATTTTCAAGTCATGACAGTGTTTATTAAAGGCCTTGTGCAATTTGTTAGATGACAGGGCAGTTAATCAGTTCTCATCTAGCAAGTTAGGAGTCATTAACCATTCTTTTTATGCTAGATTGAGATCAAGGTTAAGGTCACATGCTATGGATAGGGTATAGAGCTCAACTTGAATAGGAAGTGTTGAAAGCTTACCGTACACTAACTCATAGGGAGTGTAGCCTATAGGGAGTTTCCATGTGGATAGGTATGCCCAAAGAGCATTGAACCAAGCCATCAGAACATACCTTATAAAGGTGCCCATTAATTTCCATGAAATACTTGGCTTGGTGTAGAAACTAATATTTCTTTTTAACATCTAACTCTTGTGATGTTTCTTGTCTAAGCAGATAAGTGCGAATGCTACTATAGCAATTTGTCTCTGGGGTTAATTGATTGTTTACTACACCTGCAAAGAGGAGTTCATTAAGGAAATGGTCAAAAATTAGATATTCATCCTCTTTGTTGTCCCATCGTAACCAAGATAAATGATCGGCAACAACATTCTCGGTGCCTTTACGATTGATCATGGTAAGATCGAACTCTTATAAGATCACGAGCCATCGTATGATGCAAGGACTCACCATTGGTTTATTCATTAGGAATCTTATTGCACTATGATTTGTATGTACAAATATCTTATAGCCCAATACATAGTGCCTAAATTTTTCTAGTGCAAACACCACAACCATTAACTCTTTCTCGGTTGTGGTATAGTTGAGTTGTGTACCAACAATACTTCGACTTGCATAGTGGATGTAGTAAGGATGTTTTTGGTCATCTAACTATGTAAGTATAGCTCCTAAAGTAAAGTTGGACACATTAGTCATTATATGGAACAGCTTGGACCAATCAGGAGCTTGTAGAATGGGTGTTTCTATGAGCTTCTATTTTAAGGTTTGGAAGGCTAGCTCACATTCCCTAGTCCATTCAAAGGGTGTGTCCTTCATTAATTCTATCAATGATTTTTCAACCTTTGAAAAGTTCTCTATGAAGCGTCTATAATAGCCAGTATGTCCAAGGAATGATTGGATATCTTTTACACTTTCAGGTTGATGAGTGATTCCTTGGATGACCTTGATCTTTTTAGGATCTACCTCTATCCCTGTTTGTAAAATTTTATGCCCTAATACAATGCCTTTTTGGACCATTAAATGGATTTTTTGCCAATTGAGCCTTAAGTTGATTTCTACACATTGTTTTAGTATTTGCTCTAATCAATCCAATGCTTGATCAAAGTCCACTCCGTAGGTGGAGAAATCGTCCATAAAGACCTCCACACCATTTCCTATTTGCTACTAAAATATGCTTAGAACCAAATGTTGAAATATTGCTGGGGCATTGCACAAGCCAAACAACATCTATTTATAGGCAAATGTTCCCTAAGGACTTGTGAATGTAGTATTGGCTTGGTCTTCTGGTGCTATTTGGATTTGATTATACCCATTGTAACCATCCAAAAAACTATAGTATTAATGCCTTGCAATGGTATCTAAGACTTGGTTGACGAATGGCAACGGAAAATGGTCTTTAAATGTTGCTATGTTCAGCAACCTAAAGTCTATACATGCCCTCCATTTACCTTCCTTTTTGGGCACAATGACTAAGGGACTAACCCATTCACTATCAGTAATGGGGTAGATGAATCCAACTTTTAGAAGCTATTCAATTTCTTCTTTAACCACTTGCTTAAGCTTTGGGTTCAGTCGCCTTTGCGATTGTCATCGAGGCTTCACAGAGGCGTCAATGTAAATTCTGTGTTGGCATATCATAAGATCTATTTTAGTTAATTCAAGATATGACCAAGCAAAGGCTTTTGACCAATTGTTTACCATTTTTAGAAGTCTTTCTTTTTGTTGAGGAGCAAGCTTAGTGTTAATGATTACCAATTTTCCATTCTTGAGAAATGTGTACTCCATACTGGTGGGCAACAGTTTTAACTCAAGGGGCTCTTGCTTGAACTTTTCAAGGATTTTCAACTTCCCCTAGTTGATATTTTCGATGCCAGGACTTGGAAGTTGGCAATGGACTTACTCTAATGTATCTATGCTATCGATGTAGGCACAAGTCAAGCTCTCAGTTAGTTCCATGCATATAGTTGAATTGCTCTCTTGGTCAACTGTCAACCACTGCGTACCTTCCTGTCTTGTGGCTACTGCATACAAGCATCTTTGTATGTTAGTTACTTGTGCACACTGGTTGCATGCAAGCAATGTTAAGCATTGTACAAACTTGGACTTCTGCACCTAATTACACCCTGTGTTACTATATGCAATGCATGGAACTTTCTTCTTCTCGATCTTTCCAAATGTATTTTCCTTTGACATTTCTATGGAAAGATCACCTATTCCTAGGTACATGTCAATTGTGCTTAGCCATGTTCTTTCCATTGTGATTGGGAAGTCCCCCTTACAATTGTTGACCTAAATCACTAGGAAATCAACTGGATATGATCACCCATAAATAGTGGTGACAATGTCCTCTACGAGACCTAATGGAAAAATGATGGATTGGTCAGCCAACTCTAAATGAATATTACTCTTTTATACTGGCAATAGGTTCTAGGCTTTATACATTTCTTGAGAGATTAAGTTAACACCAAAACTTGAATCTAAAAGAGCTTTGCAAGGCTCATTCCCAACAATTTATAAATATATAAGAGGACTTCTAGGATCAGAGAATTTCCTAGGAAGATGACCAACTTTAATCTAGTCTATAATGGCATGATTCAGCATGACTGTGTGCATTAAGTGTGGTCTTTGGTTTGAAGAAAGCTCCAAAGATTCGAATGATGGCAAGGCCTTTGGAGAATTAGTTGCTTATGGTTGTAAGGACTTAGTTGGACTGTTGGTTCGAAAGAAATGTCTCTTCTTTGTGCGGTTGTCTGAACCAATAGTAGGTTGAGGGTTAACAGCCCTTGTAGCATTACATTGCTGCAGCTAGGCAGGGAGCTCTCCTTGCATAGTTGGAGCAGGTGGTAATGGTGTTAAGGGTGGAAGAGGTGCAGTCAGATGAGAAGGATAATATGTTTGTGGAACATCTCCCCTACTATAAGGAGTTCTATAGTACTCGTGGACTTGGTAGTAGGTTGAGGAGTGATGTGACTAGTACAGTCATGTGGAGAGATCGGTTGCTGCACATAGTATCTATATGGGTTAGGTTGATGGTAAGGGTACTATTGACGTGGTGGTGGCATTCCCCATGATTGTGGGTGTTACCACTATTGATACTGTTCAACTGGTTGTGGTGGAGTTCCACTTGGATAATACATCAAGGATTGGTGAAATTGCCTTAGGTTACCTTGAGGATAAGGTAACCTTCGAGGTGTTTACCATCTATTTAATCATGGGTTTAATGCATACACCCCAAACTTTTGCAGATGTGACACTACTAGGAAACATCCTTTAGGATGGTCATATTGACATATCTCACATCTGCCATCATCATCTGTGTTTGCAACCTCTTCGATGACAGCAGCTTTGCCCCTACCCTTGTTACATGCGTATTTAGCTTCTCTCTTTCTTCTTCTCTCCGAACCACTAATCTACTCTTTAGGCTCCTCTATTATTTTGAGAACAGTTTGAAATTTATTATCTAGGGAGTCCCACATTTGATCTACCTTTGCCGATATTTTTGATGCAAATTTTTGAATGGGCAAAGTTTTCCTATTCACCATCTCTTCAAGTGGTGACGCTTCTTCATCCTCACCAAATCTAACTTCCTTCTTTCAGAGGGAAGGATCTCTATTGTATTCTTCTGCACTCTCTCTTTTTCTTAACTCACCTTCCTCCTTGGCAACTTGCTCCAACAATCTTTGTACTTGATGGGCTTTAAGCTTAGATAGCCTTCCTTGGGCATAAGTCCCAAGATTTCTTCGTGTTTCATACCTAAGCCCATCTACAAGATGGTGTTGTTGTTTCCTTTGTGAGTAACCATGGCCAGGGCAACGATGTAACAATGCATAATATCATCCCATGACAACATCCAAGGGTTTGTGTCCTCCTTGTTTCCATCCTTGGATTTGCTTACACAGGTTGGACACTCGGGAGTACGTTTGATACTTATAGTTGAATAATTCTAACATGGTACTCCATCGGCGAATGGATTCTTGTTCTAAAGACCAGTACTAAGTTTTCGCTTCTTTGATCAGTGTCCATGGAAACAACCTGAGTTTTTGCCATTTGTTTTCTATATTTTGTAAGGCACATGCATCATGAAATGCTTGTAGATGATTTTGAGGATCAACATTATATCCCCTTTCAAATCATGGGATGTTATTCATATCTAATCTTTTGATCCTACTATCTCTTTGGTGCCTTGTTGGGATTCAAACAACCTCTATTATATCTAGCATACTTTAGGTGGCAAGTAGGGGTTCATCGTGATCATACTATCTATGGCCTCTATGATGCCTATGTTGTTTCCTACTCTCCCTTCTTTCATGATGTGTTTCTCTAGAATGTCCTTGTTCCCTTTCTCAACTCTTTTGTTTATTTTCTCTATTTCACCAACAATTATCCTCATGGTCTTTTCCTTTGCGACTACGTTTGGATCCTAAAGGAGAGGGGGAAGGAGATGATGAAGGTGAAGAGGAAGAAGAACTATCACTATGGCAGTACCTGCTACCCTCTCTTTGGTGGTCACGGCCTTGATCGCGGTTATGATCAAAATGTCCATCTTTATCATGCACTTGTGTTCCTTTTTCAGACCCTTTGTGTCTGTTGGTATCAAAACCTGGGTTATGGATGGTTGAGTGAAGGTTTTGATACACAACCCCTTGACCAAAGTCAATGGGAGGAACATTTTTTTGTGGAAAACCTTCTGAGGTAGGTTCACCACCCTCATTTTCACTTAGGACATACAAAACGTCCTAAGACCACTTCCCCTTCATAGATTTATAATGTCTCTCCTATTGTAGGTCCCTTTGACATTATGCCTCCATAGGTTGATAATCCCTCAAATCTTGCTCATGCACAACGTATTCCATCTGTAAGTGCTACATACCAATTCATGTAAGATCACGAAGAAGCATGCTTGGGATTGAATGATTGGGAGGTAGCACTATGTTACCCTCTAAATTATGCCACTGCAATTGTTCATCCTAGTGGAGGATAAAGGTAAAATCTGGTACATATTCATTGGGATGAGTGTATACCAAGCGAAACTGTTGGGGTACTGGTGGATCATCATGTGTACTACGTCTCCGACTATTCATTGTGTCAAACCTAGGTGGTGAAGCACTTTCATAGGAAGAAGGAAACATGATTAATTATTCAGTGTGCAATATATTATTATATTTTTTTTTGTAACTAACCCTAAGGATTCGTTCCAACAATGGGAAGATTCTTAAGTTCTAATTAGCGCACAAACAACAAAGTCCTCGACAATGGTGCCAATGATGAGCGGCGAGGTACCCCTACACTTAACCATATGAATACAAGCGTTCACACACGATCTGGTCGAATTCCAAAGACTAAGTGCTTATGCACGTTCATAGAACAAGGATGGGTTAGTCAATCGTTGTCTTCTAAAGTTTACTTGTATGGCACAATTGTATGATTAAGTAAACTTGAGGTATGTGATTTTTATGCTTTTTTATATTTTATGTCTTGGTGCTAAAAAGGGAGAAGTGAAATAATTGAATAACTAATTTAATTTAACTAATTAACTATGCTCTAGCTAGTCCTAACACCAGCATCCGTTCCCACTCTTCGTACACATCCTAAACCAATAACACTACTGGGATTACCAAACACTAATCATTACTGAGTTACCAAATGTTCCACGTATGCTTGAGGTGGTCATGCTAAGTGTGCTTACTTGTGAAAATTCATGAATCAATAAAAGCAACATTAATTAACTAATGAAAGCATTAAAGAACTGTAAATAACATTAAAGGTAATGAATAAGCTATTTTGAATGCTGCAAGGTGTATCACAAAGTTCGTCTTTATTTCTAGACATAAGGTGTGCTCAGGTACACAATGCTCGAATAAAGATTTGTTCACTTTATGACTCCTACTACGAGCACTCAAAAATAATTCTAACTCTAATAAGGAAAAGCTGCAATAGTTTGGATAAAAGACTAAGAACTAATTGCCAAAACCAAGTGCACCCACCTCTTATTTATAGGCAATGAGACAGGTTCTGACATTGGATGTCTGATATCACTTAGCATGCTTCGATATCGTGGACCCGATATCATGGCTCATCAATAGCTTTTCTCCATTCATGTTTTCATTTGTTTCATGCACATTTTTATTATTTATTTGTTACATTTTCTAAGTTTTTTTATTTATTGTGGTGTATAAAGTTTTATTAATTTTGATGTTGTTGTGCATAACTTTTTTTCTTATTTTTTATCTGTTTATATTGTAAGTTGAGCATTGGTTATTCATGTAGGGACACCTCTTCCAATCCCCTTGTCCTACCCTACATACTATGTGTCTTTTTGAGTTGATTTTTTTGGGGGATGATTCTTGGATGTTTTGAGATGTTTTTGGCTTATTTTGATGAGTTTAGGAGGTTCTAGAATCTATGGGAACTTGTTGGGAGGCATCTAGAGGCTTTCGACATCAAAATAAGCATTTTTATTTTTGGCACCTTCAAGATAGACATCTCCTGAAAAAGATAAATGTCTTCCTAGAGACATCTCCCTTGAAGTAAAGATGTTTACCAAAAATAGTAGCATCTCTCCCATGAGGAAGGCTTTCATAGAAGAGGTCTACATGAACCCAGAGATGACTTGGACACATGGGGAAACTTCTAAAAAAGCCCATTCCAATTCAGGAAATAGCCAAAGCAAGATGAAAACAACAACGGAGAAGGTGAGATGACTTGGGAAATAGCTAAGAACCTCAAGTTGAGTTGAGGAAAGGTTTCTAGGGTTTTTACCTTCCAGTTGCTTATAAGTATTGATGTAATTCACCATTATAGGTGTTGAAGGCCAGATAACCTTGACCATGAGCAAGAGAGAAATCTTGTGAGAGTCAAGGGAGGGTAGCTTGTGCAAGAAGAGAGCTTGTGCAAGGACGTTGAGTGAGAGGCAAGGGAGAGCACTTAAGTCTAATTCTTGTTTTTGTGTCTTAAATTTTAAGGCTATGGGACTAGCTTTACTCAGTCATGGGGAAATGATGAGGAATTTAGCAACATTTTGTATGTATATTGTAAGCCTTGGATTTGGAAAATGTTTCACACACCTTATGTTTGTAGTTTAGTGTGTTCAATTGTGGTTTGTGTGTCACACGAATGCTCCCTTACCTATTGTATCATACTTTTGGTTTATGTGCATGTCCCAAGCACCTTAGGATGTTTTCAATCTCATTCAAAACACCTTAAGGTCCTTTCAACATATTCCTTTGAATTCTGGGTTTCATTTGAGATCGACCTTGATTTCTTAGTAGGGGGAGGAGGGAGGTGCACTAACTCCCTTACATCAGTGCATCCCCCTACACTAATCCCCTTATGCTAGTGCACTCCCTGCTTACCTAGGTTTGGATCCAAGTGTAGAAAGTGTGATATAATTGGGCTAGGGCTATTTTAGTGGATCTCTATTAACTATTGGACATTTATGAACTTTCATTGTTACATTATGAAATCTATAAAGACTCAGGATGGGCTCTTATACATATCACTTATAACTTAGATATTTCGTTTGGGCTTTTAGTGTTTGATTTGTAGAAAAGCTCTTTCTCCCTTTGGTGAATTGATTTGTTTCTTGTTTTGTGTGTGCTTTAAATCATTGCTTTCATAGGTGCAATTAAACTCTGTTAAGGTGCTACCTTGCTTATGTAGCCTAAAATTGTTTGGTTGATGTGGAAATTAGTGTTGCATAGTTTATAAGGGTCATGATTATTGATAAATTTTAGTTTGTTACATCAACTGGGCCCCATTGATGCAATCAATTGCATGGATGAAGGCCTATCGACTATGCCCCATCAATGTAGTTAGTTGCATCGACGTGGCCTCGTCGATGTAGGGATCTATCCCTATTTATAAATATGAGCCACTAGCCGCATTTATGGTAAGAATTTCTCATAGTAGTAGTAGAGCTCTTGTAGTTTGTCCATTTGAAAGTTAGAATATTTTTCTTGAGTGCCCGCAACAGGACTCATTGAGTGTATAGATCTTTGTTCGAGCATTCTTGTACTTGAGCATGATTATGTGCATAGAAATAAAGATGATCTTTTTGATAAACCTTGCAGCACTCTAGATAGATTAAATATTTTATTTATGCATTTAATGTTTTCAATTACTTATTCAATGTTTTTTAGTAATTAAGCTAATTAAGATAATTGAGCAAGATAAGCTAGATAGATTACATACATAAGTACGACCGCTTCGGCTGTAACATGTATTCACTTGGTAATCCCAATAGTGTTATTACTTGGCACACCTAGTAGCATAGTGCTTGGTAACCCACTAGTGGATACATGTGTTCAAGATGTGTACAAAAAAGTGGGATTGGATACTTACGTTAGGATTAGCTAGAGGCCAGTAGATTAGTTACATTGAATTAGCCATTAAATTACCTTGTCTTTATCTTTACTCAAGCACCAAGATTATAAAACATAAAACTATAAAAATCATATGCCTCAATTACACTTAACCATACCATGTGCTTCATAAGTGTAATTGGAAAGACAACAAATGACTTAGGGCAAGGTTCACTGCTTAGAAGACCAATGCACCAGAAACTATAATGTCCATGGAATTTGACCAAATCACTTGTGAACACTTGTGATTCGTATGGTTGGACGTAGGGGTACTTCGCCACTCATCAATTATCCCTTGTTCTATTGTTGATGCATTAAACATTTATAAATTAAAAATATTTATTTAATTCTCATTTCATCAAGCTACGACAATTTGTGCTTATCCAAGGATGTCATAACTGTATGGCATGGTATTGGGTAATTGAGGTTGTGACTAAGAGCTATTTATTGCTTTTTGTGTGTGGTGTTACACTTGTTTCATAAGTGATGAGACCTGAATTGCTCATAGTGCTGGCGGTCGCCTTAAGGCACCCACGATAAGGCACCCCTGTTGTATCATGGGTCGCGTTGTATCATGTGCCGCGATGTATCATGGGCCGCGATATCGCGTATGCGATATCGCGTACGCGATATCACGTACGCGATATCG
>MNCI01037246.1:168201-199432 GCA_015680685.1 Gnetum montanum
ACACATCATACACCTCATCTAGACTAAACCATACGTGACATATGCAAAACTAGTCTAGGTGGGAAGACAGCGAACTGCGACCTAAGGCTAACTGTCTAGATACCACAACTAATCCATCTGCGGAGTTCGACCGGATCGCGCGTGCGACGCTCGTTTCGTATGGTTGAGTGTAGGGGTACCTCGCCACTCAATAAGGAATTGTGACACGTGGGAGTGTTTGTGAGCATTGCGCTTGTCCCCATAAGGGATTAAAATGCATATGTGTTTATTACTGTTTTATTCTTATATTCATAAATTATATAAAAATTATAAAATATAAAATTATAAATATTCTTTCTATTTCCTTCCTATGGCAACATAGGTATTCAATGTATTATATGTATCATATCATTTTCTATATTTCTTGAACACAACAACATATGAGTATTCTTGGCAGTTCACTTAACATCGTCTTCAAAGCTTACAATCATATGCTCTACATTATGTATGATGAATCCCATTGGTTAAAATTGGTGGGACCCCTACTACCTACACATAGGCCTTGTTATTGAAGAAGATCTACATATGTGCTTGGTATCTTCATCCAAAATAGTGGATTTATTTGAATTTTAATGTGCATTATAGAAATGGAGTAATTTTCATGGTGTTGATATCAACATTACCATGCAAGCATGGGGCCATTAATTAATTAGTTTAATCACTAGGATATAGCTTCATGTTTTCAAGTTCATTTGTTTTCTTGTTATGAGATATCCGTGCCTAGGGTCATGTAACACTACTTAGTTTCATGGTTGAAAAGTTACATGTGGTGTTTATGTAATTTCTAGTGAATACACATACATACATGTCCATGATAGGAGTGGCAAATAAAAGTAAAAATAAATAAATAAATAAGTAAAAAGCAAAGAGCATCTCTTGGTTTATGTACGAGGGGTAAGCAAAAGTCTATAATGTTAGTTGTGTTTCATGGATGTTTTGGGGTAGGCAACATTTGCATACCTTTATTCTTAATTATAGATGGGCACCAACCAAATCCAATCCAAATGGTATGCTCCTATACACATAAACAGTAATATTATGGTTTTGAAACATGTATTCTAAAGAGATGATCGTTAAGATAATAATACATACACTTTCTATAAACATACCGAGACTCCTTTGCCCCTTTGGATAATTTATCAATGTTTGCTGTCCGTCCGTTTCTCTAGAGATATTGGTTATGGTGATAGTGAAAGTCAAGTTTAGTTGCTCCTTTGTATCTGCAATATTAGACATACATTAATACGTTTTGCAAAATAGGCGTAGGATCAGTCGTGTATTTAATACCATTATTGAAGGTCTTTATTTTCAAATTTTTACAATGAGAGGCGACCCTGCGTTTGAATTCAAAGCTTCTGTGACTATTATTTAAATTGGGTTTCATTCAGAGGCTGCTTGATGCTCGACTAAGTCATCATTTAAAGTGTTTGACCAGAACGAATCCTAGATATACGTAATTTAGATTTTAAATATCTTTTCAAAGTATATACAGTGGCTTTGCCGAATAAAATAAACAACGTACAAGTGCTGAAGAGGGCTCTCAGGTACATTCTGCAACTGCAAAAGTGGTTTTCATAGCTGCACACCGCAAGCCGCAACTGCTGAACCATTCTTGATCTGGCCCTACTCCAAATTCATAAACTCCTTATTTGAGCTCCTTATTTTAGGCGTGCATGCATGCAGAAGCAATAATAATAATAATAGCAGGTAATTTCCCTTACAAGCTTGGCCAGTTTTTCAAAATTAGAAGATCTATTTTGCCTCCCTGGTGCTACTGTTGCCCCAATGATTCCTCGTTATTTGTTAACTTTGGTTGAAGAGCCAATTCAAAATTAAATCAGATATTTAATTGAATGGATAGTGTTATATTTTATTGATTTTTTAAGTGTAATATATTGTTTATTGATTTTTTAAGTGTAATATATTGTTTATTGATAATTTAGCCAAAAATTAAAAATTCTATATTTGATTTTCAGTCTAATTAAGCTCTTAGATGAAAAAAATGGAAATTGGAATGTGAAATATAATTGCTCTTTTTTACTAATACTACCAATTTTACATGATTTATTTGGATTTATGAAAATTATTGTCGATATGCTAATCTCATACAAGTTTTCAATCTATAGCTAAATACAAGTAAAAGTTTGAGAAGTCCAAACAAGAGAGTGGATGAAGTCAGAAAACATTTCACCATTACACCATATTAAACCCAATTCGCAACCCATAGAAGCAAGGCAATGATGATCTTTGCAAGATATTTGAACAAGGGAAACCATTTGCAAGATTTTAAAACAATAGTTTTCGAGTGTTTAGTAGTGGTGGCATGCTTTTTTAAATTAGCATTTATGCTCTAATAACTAATTATGTTAAATCATCACCAAATCCTTTAATACCTTTACTACCTCATTAAAGTAAGTTAAATAATCATACCAACATTATTTCTTATCCATGTCATTGCACAGTAAATAAAGCAAAGCGCTGAAAAAGTGCATTAACTTTGGTTATTAAATTATTTTCAATGGAACCAACCAACCAAATAAAGAAGTTTTAAGAAATAAAAAAGAAATTCCGAAATCGGTCCACGTGGGAGGCATTGAAACAAAAGGGTTAGCACAAGACCATCTGTAAAATGAAAAGAAAATGATTTTTAAAAATAGAAAAAGCTCACACGCAAACTGCCACCGCATCGTAGACTCTGCAAAAATTTTGACGCATAATTCAGTCTCCATCAATTTAGCAATTTAAAATATTTCCGATTCTGAAATTTTTTTGTGCGAGCCTGCAACATATTAGATTTTAATTTATTTAAATTACTGTCGCCCACGCTCATGTGCAAATAAGCAGCACCAACAAGAAGAATAGAGCAGCAGGTGCCTAGTAATAGAGTAGATTCCACGTCCTAGAAATTATCAAAACATAAACATTTTATTAATCAAGAGCGAGCTAAATAAATTTTAGAGCTGCCGAAATTGACAGTAAAAAAGATGCATAATAAAGCCGCCGAAAGTTGAAAGTGGAAAGTTTCTAAGCAACTTGTAACCTTATTCCAAAATGTTTTATATTTTCTAATTTAATTTGAGTTACTTTTCCTTTTCGAGGGAAAAAAAATTCAGTTATAGTCGGGAAAACCATAAACCCATCCACAACGGTTCATGGGTCATTCTATGTAACCCATCCATGCACATTCCATGACAATCTTGACCATGCTTATGTATATCCTTGTGTGTGTTGCTAGGCACGTCTAGGACCTAGAGACACATGTTTAAATAATATAAAAAATATTTTAGGTGTGAATTAATTTTCATAGAATAGTGGTATGCAATTTTTATAATAAGTGCAAGGTTGAGTGTTCAATTCCTTAATTTTACAAATTTTATATCTATTATCACATAGAATTTTTCTAAGTTAGAGCACTCCATATGGGTATGTATGTATGCCATGCGTACCCTCATCTACCATGCATCTACTACATAACATATGTGGATCAGTTTATGGTTTGCCTAATAGTTGGAATGGCAATTAGCCTTGGTCAAAAATCATTGAAAAATGAGTTCAAACTTTTTAGCTGATTAAAGTTGAGATCAAATACATTGGAGAAATTATGTTAAGACATCCAAAGAAATTTAATTTGAATGGTTCAATTTTATACTTTCTACATTTCTCATCCTTTAAAGGATGATTTCAACTTTTAGAACAATTTTGACAAAAGATTTTCACTTTTTCCTACATAAACATTGAAATTTTCTAGTAAAATTATGTTGGATGTCCCCCATCCATATCCTTCAAGGGGTCCCAAAAACATCCATATGTTAAGCACATTCCAACCATGGAAATTCTTTCCATGATATAGAGTGCATTGTTGTCTAGAAACTTTTTCGTACTAGGATCATCACTTGAACCTCATCCATGAGATTTGGCATGGTCTTATAGCCAGCTACAAAGCTAACCCCCTTCCTTTGATATTTGGGATGGGCATTGATGAATGACCAAAAAGAACTAATGTAGTCGACCCCAAGCTAACCCTTGGTTCCTTGGAACATGAGCTTAGGATAAGCACTAGTGAATGAACAAAAACAAAAAGAATTAACGTAGACGCTAACCCCACCCCGTTTTGTTGTGACAAAGCTAGAATGATGATGATCATCACCTCAAACCTCAATGCTTATCATGCTCATTCTGCCAAGAAGGGTTTTGGAGGTAAGTGAATGAGCAAAACCCTAATTTCTTCCAAAAAAAATGCCCAAACAACTCTATAAATATTTTTTACTTTAATTTAAACTTATTTATTCCTTTTTGATCTTATGGGTTGTGTTGATAGACATGGATATTTTACAATACAAAGTCCATGAAATTTAAAAAATATTTTTCAGGCAAAGTAAGTAAGAAACATTGTCTTTGGTAGGCATGGAAAGAAATCCATGCATGCTTTCATGTATTTTATATCTTTGTTTATCAATAATTGCGTTGTTGTTGTGGTGCTGGAGTTTTTTATGTCAAAGTCAATGCATTGAAATTTTTAATAGAGCTCAAAAAACTAGTAGTAGTGAATACCTTACTTTCATGTGCTCTTTGTGTGTATGTGCTTTTGCTTAACGCCATGCCCCTATCTAAGTTGTTATCAACCATGGATCTTTTTCTTCTTCTAATCATGAACATGATCTTTGCCATTAATATTTTTTATATTAATTTTTTAAAGTCAATTTTATGTGGTGTTTGTTGCTAACTCTGGACCACCTTAAAGAATTAAAATTGTATATTTAATTTCCACTTCAACCATAGGAAAAATTGGGAAAACTTTGCAGCCAACTATGATGGACGTATCTTTTCCTTTTACCAGTTCTGCTGATTTGAATCCGGTTTCTATCCATTTATTTTAATTTTGGCAATTCTATTTTTAAAACTTGTTTAGGGTTTCTTGATATAGGTGAAATATTACAATTTATCGCAAATTGGACTGATTTGTTTTCATGGTAATTTTGGTAATGATGTTTTCAATGAAACTATGTACATTTCTATTGTCAAGTAGATTCAGCATTTACAACCATAATAGAATTTTAGTTTATATTTCCAACAAAAAGACTTAAGCAAATTCCCACTTATTTTGCTAGAGGAAGCACCATTTTGATGGGATTTTAATTCATTCTTATATGCAGGGGTTTATACTTGATAGCGGCAAAAGCTCTGAAAGATCGTTGGTGCTTCAACCAAGTGATATGTGCGCTGAAAGATCGTTGGTGCTTCAACCAAGTGATATGTGCGCTGGTATGTGCGCTGGTTTTCGTGGAAGTGGTGTTAGATAGGATTCTCTGAGTCAACCTAAATAAATGAAAGAAAAAGGCTTAAAACTTTTGGCTATGTTAGGGCCACAACTTGGACTAAGTTGATTTGATGAAACTTCATTTATCATGATTTGAGCTTCCTTTACCATTGCTTGGGTTTGCCTCTCTACTTGTGGTTTTTCTCCTTGATTATTTGTATTTTCATTATATTATAGGTGAACTTTTGTTTCACCAATCATAAGTTCAAGGGCGTGTAAGAACTTTTGTAGAGGAAATCAATACTATTTTGGTAGGGGTAAACAGGACATGTAATGAATATTAGTCAATATAGGAAGGATATGAGTATAAGGGAATATGGGATTTAAGGAAGGGAGGAGGATATGTGTACAAGGAGAAATGGGATTTGGGGTTAGCCTAGTAGTAAGGATCTTAGTATGGTAAACCCAAGTCATAGGTTCAACTCTATTGGGCAACCACTAAGATATAAATTTTAAAAATCATAAAAGGAATTCTAAAACTAGTTTGATGGACCCAAGAGGCCTTAGTGGACATAAGTAAAAATTTTCATTTTAGTTTCAGTAATTATTCAAGAATGGTTCATTGAGTCTCGACCATACGAGTTAACATAACCACAACATATGGATGTTCATAATAACAATCCATGAACATGGGAAACATCAAAGAGTATGATATTCTTCATAATAATAATTAAAAAAGCCAATGTAAGCCCTCAAATAGAGGAATGTGCTATGTGATTCAACCTAATGAATCACCATTTGTGTCGGCCGTGACGTCGAGGCCACAACATCTTGTATGTGATGTCGATTCCTAGATTTGACATTAGATGTCTGACGTCGGGGTATATTCCCCAAGTCTATAAATACCGCACTTGGGCTTCCATTTTGAGTCAATGTTTGAATTGTTTAGTTTTCAATTTTTAAGCAAGGTAGCAAAACTCTTGCGGTATATTTTCCTCGGAGTTAGAATATTTTCTGAGTGCCTGTAAAAGGAGTCCAAAGTGTGTACGGTTCTTTGTTCGAGCACTAATGTACCTAAGCATAGTAGTGTGACAGGAATAAAACAAACTCTTTTGGAATTCCTTGTAACACTGAGAATAGCTCAATATTTTCTTTATTGTATTGCATTTTTACTTTCTTGCTCTTTAATTTAATGCATTTCAATTAAGCAATTTAATTCCAATAGTTAATGAACACGAGCATGACCACTTCGAGCATTCATATAGTACTTGGTAACCTAGCAATGCTTAACATTTGGTAGCCCAACAATGCTATATGTGTTCAAGATGTGTTCAGGAAAGTGGGGCAGTTACTTGTGTTAGGCTAGATAGGCAATAAACATTAGTTTTCAATCTACTCTACCCTTCTTCTTGTTGTAGGCAATTACATCTATAAAATATAAAAATGATAAAAATTCATATACCTCAATTACACTTAAACCATACCCTTGAGCCTCACAAGTGTAGTTGGGAAGACAACGAGTGTTCTCAATGCCATTTCACTTCCTAGAGGAACTAGTGTATGAGATAACTATAGGTCCACGAAATTCGACTAAATCATGCATAATGCCTTAGTGATTCGTATGGTTGGACATAGGGGTACCTTGTTGCTCATCATTGGTGCCATTGCCAGGGATCTTTTTTGTTGTTTTGTGTGCTATCTAGGATGAGCGACTATGAGAGTACCAAAACAACAAGGTGTATGATCACTTGGCATTTTATTCAAGGGAGGAGTGATTTTTGCTTTGTGGCACTTTTCTCTCTCTTTTTTTCGATTGTTGAATCCAGAGAAGCTTCCAACCTTCAGGCATGGGTGCATGTCTTTCCAGTGGAACCCCCTAGAACAACATTGGATTTTTGAGTGCCTTTTGATTACTCTTACTTCCATTTTGTGTTAGATCTACAAGGATCTTAATACAACCATATTGCATGATAACTCTCACTGCCGTTACCAAAGAGAATCTGCAAGTCCCCTTGATGTCACACCCTAATCATTCCCTCTTGGTCCATCCTCCTTCATTCTGGGTACAACAAACATGAAATTAATTTTAAGTTTTAAGAATGTCAAGAATATCACTGTACCCTCAAACAAAATCTCTTATTTGTAGAATGGATGAGTGGGTGTAATGGACTCACTGTCCATATAATTGATCACTCGAGACTCGATAACATAGAACACCCCTCAACCAACGAGCCACATGAGTGTTTTATTCATAGATGAGATTAATTATAAAAAGATAAAAANCCATTGGGGTTCACACACTTGATTATAGTAAGCATAGTGAGGCACTTTATAAGATGTAGTTTTTGGATAACGAGTTGACCCACTATGATAATTGAGACCATAAGATGATATGCAAGGATAGGGATGTTGCCCTCCATGGCTGTATTCATTGGGTTGTATGGTTGTTGAAGTGTTAGTTGGTGGACCTGATGGAGTTACATGAGGTGTTGTGTTCAAAGAGAAGGATGCACCACAGTGTTGGAACTATGCTGAGTTGGAGGATGCAGTGGCCTTGAAATTGTGTTGTCCCTTCCTAGGGTCATTCCTAAAGAAGGGACGCCTTCGATGTTGCTGAGGTCTCTCACTACTGTTGGCAATAGTAGCACAAGTAACGTTCGAGGGTTGTTGCTGTGGTGCAGACACCTTAGGAACAGTTGGTGGCGATGTAGAAGGAGGGAAGGATGAGAATGTTGAAAATTAGGAGAAGTGTAAGGTGCATAAGGTGGTGGTTGTGTTGAGGACATGAGCTGATAGTATTGAGGAGAATGGTAATGTGGTGGGATAGAGTATGTTGACCCAATTGGGGAAACAAGATGTTGAACTCGATAAGTGTTTGGCTTCGGATGATACGAAGGGTGTCTCAAGTTTAGGGGTGGATTCCCCCACGATTGGGATTGTTTCCATTGTGATCGAACACAATAACTCTGTATGAACTCTGGGTGTAACATGTTTCCCCAATGCTCATATAAATGTAACAAGATTGGGCACTGGCCCTTAGGATGATCGTACAAGCAAATGTTGCATCCATACATGTGATTGGTAGTTGAGCTCTTATTTTCTTCGTCCCTTCTTTCCGATTGTCTAAGGATACCTTGTCCTGCTTCTTGGGTTGTCAAAACTCTATCTCCAATAATATCGATAAATTCTCCACACTTTTTATGTGTCCATTCCAACATCTTATTGATCTTTGCCTCAACTTCTTCTAGCAATTGTTGTATTGGCAAAGATAATTCTTCCTCCTTGAGATAGGTTGCTTTCTCCTTTTTGTGATTATGGACCTTTGTTAAATCAAGATTTTGGTCCCATTGATGTTTTTTAACACTCCCGTCTGGCCAATTCTCCTTCTTCTTTTTCTACTCGCTTAATAAGCTCTTAGAATCGATGGATTCATGGTTTGTATAATTGACCTTGGGCATACATCCCTAGGGTTTCTATTGTTGCATCACGAAGCCCATCAATGATATGATACATTAGCTTTTCCTCAGAGAACTCATGGCCTGGAAAGTTGTTTAACAGTGCATAATATCTTTCTAAGGCCATGTCCAAGGGTTCATGTTGTGCTTGTTTCCACTTTTGGATTTGTTTCCTCAAGGTTGACACTCTTGCGTAGGTTTGATATCTTTTGTTAAAAATTTCTACCATTGTTGGCCAACGTCATATTGAATTTGGTTTTAACGATCTATACCATACTTTTGCTTAGCCAAAAAGTGTAATAGGAAAGAGCTTAAGTTTTTGTCAACTATTATCAATGTTGTTCCATGTACATGCATGATAGAAGGCTTGTAAATGTTGTTGCAGATCTAAGTCATAGCCTCCTGAAAAATTGGAAAAGCTGTTTAAATCGAGCCTGGGTAGGTGGCTCTCGTTACGATGCCTACGTGAGATTCGAACAACCTCTTGTATTTGCGTTAAGCTTGTAGTGGCTAGTAGGGGTTCATCATCATCAGGTAAGTTATGCTTTCGTGCATTGGAATGACATTGCTTTCATTTATGTTTATAAGAAACCCCCACCTCGGGTTGCATACTCCAATCTTCATTGTCATATAGTTCATTGGTTCTCCAATGAACTTCCTCACTAGATGTGGCATTATTATAGTCTTGTAGGAGAGGTATGATTGTGAAGCTGTGTGTGAATTCGTATGTGACTTTTTGTAATTAGTTCTTCATAAAAGATATATCGTTAATTCCTATGCAACGACTTGTATGATATAACTAATTTAGATAACTAGCATCGTCCCCGGCAATGGCGCCAATGATGAGTGGTGAGGTACCCCTACACTCAACCATACGAATACAAGTGTTTCACGCACGATCCCGTCGAACTCCGTAGACAGACTAATTGTGGTATTTAGACAGTTATCCTTAGGTCGTAGTTTGTTGTCTTCCCATCTGGACTAGTGTTAACTTTGTCATGTATGGTTTAGTCTAGAGTGAGGTGTATGATGTGTTCCTATGCTAATGCTACTCCTAGGTATAATGGAGAATAATATTAGCTAAGCTAAGAGAGAGGGAGAGAGAGAATCTAAGCTAGCCTAAGTGCGATGAGCATCCGTTCCTCAATCATCCGTACACATCTTGGACCTTGTGCACGAGTACCACTAGGATTACCAAGCACAGATCCTAGGTACGCTACTTGGTTGCCAAGTAGTCACACTTAAATGCTCATGATCAAGTTGTACTCATTCTGCATTTAATAGGAGTTTAGGGTGAAAAGATATTAGCTAAGAAAGTAGCAAATAATAATTAAGTAAATAATTAGACTAAGTGAATGCTACAATGATGAAGTAATCTCGATCTTTATTTTCGGTCATGTGTGTGTCCAAGTATGTCACACTTGAATAAGGATGCCATACAATTACAATCACCACACTGTGGGCATACACTGGGAGAGAAGGGTTAAGAGAAGAACTACATAAAACTTAACACTAAAACTAAGAATTGAAAAAACTCCCCTATCGGATCTATCTACCTCTTATTTATAAATGAGGAGACAGGCTGCGATATCGCGTACGTGATATCACATATGCGATATCACGGTTAACTAAAATGGTGACTCATCACTTAGTTTCCGTACCCATACAAAAGACACCCTAGGCAATAGTATCTCAAAACGAGTTTTCCAAGGGTATCACTATGTGACCCAAATCCATGCATCAACACATGGGTATAACTTTGTGTTCATAAAAATCAATTACCTTTTTAGAATTATGAGTAATCTTTAGAGGTATAAATTTGTGTTTGTAGAAAATAATTAACCATGTGAAGCCTTAATGTTCATTTGATCAAGTAGATTTAGAGATTTTAAGAGGTTTGGTGATGAACAAAAGATTAACCTTTTCAAATAATTATGTTTAAGCTTGACCCTATTTTTTTTGACCTACACAATAAGCACCTTACCATCACTTGCCCACAAAAAGAAATTTCATTTCTTAATTTGAAAATGGAGCTTTCCATGTTGAATTCATGGGGTACATATAGCATAGCTAAATGCATAGTTTGTGGAATCTTGCATTCAAAATCAAATAAGATATTTAATTGAATGAATAGTATTATATTTTATTGATTTTTTAAGTGTAATATATTTTTTATTGATGATTTAGCCAAAAATTAAAAATTCTATATTTGATTTTCCACTCTAATTAAGCTCTTAGATGAAAAAAAAAATAGAAATGCATAGTGAAATATAATTGCTCTTTTTTACTAATACTACCAATTTTACACGATTTATTTGGATTTATAAAAATTATTGCTGATATGCTAATCTCATACAATTTTTCAATCTATAGAAAATACAAGTAAAAGTTTGAGAAGTCCAAACACTACCCCATGAATGAAGTTGGAAAACGTTTCACCTATAGACGATATTAAACCCAATTCACAACCCATAGAAGCAAGGCAATGACAATCTTTGCAAGATATTTGAATGAGGGAAACCATTTGCAAGATTTTAAAACAATATTTTCCAAGTGTTTAGCAGTGGTGGCATGTTTTTTTAAACTAGCATTTATGCTCTAATAACTAATTATGTTAAATCATCACCAAATCCTTTAATGCCTTTACTACCTCATTAAATTAAGTTAGATAATCATACCAACATTTTTTCTTATCCATGTAATTGCACAGTAAATAAAGCATAGCATTGAAAAAGTGCATTAACTTTGGTTATTATATTATTTTCAATGGGACTAACCAACCAACCAAATAAAGGAGTTTAAGAAATAAAAAAGAAATTCCGAAATCGGTCCACGTTGGAAGCATTAAAACAAAAGGGTTAGCACAAGACCATCTGTAAAATGGAAAGAAATTGGTTTTTAAAAATAAGAAAAGCTCACATGAAAAGTGCCACTGCATCGTAGACTCCGCAAAAATTTTGACGCATAATTCAGTCTCCATCAATTTAGCAATTTAAAATATTTTCGATTCTGAAATTTTTTTCTCCGAGCCTGCAACATATTCTATTCTAATTTATTTAAATTACAGTCGCTCATGTACAATAAGCAGCACCAACGAGAAGAATAGAGTAGCAGGTATACCTAATAATAGAGTAGATTCACGTCCTAGAAACTATCAAAACATAAACATTTTATCAATCAAGAGCGAGCTAAATAAATTAAAACTGCCGAAATTGACAATAAAAAAGATGCATAATAAAGCCGCCGAAAGTTGAAAGTGGTAAGTTTCTAACAAACTTGTGACCCTACTCCAAAATGTTTTATATTTTCTAATTTAATTTAGGTTACTTTGCCTTTTCAAGGGAAAAAACAATAAGTGAGTTGGATTGGAATGGCAATTAGTCCTGGTCAAAAATCATTGAAAAATGAGTTCAAACTTTTTAGCTGCAGTTTGATTAAAGTTGAGATGGGGTATTCAAACCATGCAAATTTTATTAATATTTATTGGGACACATTTTAGGTTTTTGGGACACATTTTGGGAACAAGGTTTGATGCATGGTGGATTTTGGGAAGTTATTTTAATAATGCTTCGAATACATTGGAGAAATTATGCTAAGACATCCAAAGAAATTTAATTTGAATGGTTTAGTTTTATATTTTCTGCATTTCTCATCCTTTTAAAGATGATTATAGTTTTAAGAGACAATTTTGACAAAAGATTTTCACCTTTTCCTGCATAAATGATGAGACGTGATATCGCATGAGTCGCGATATCGCAGCCGTCGCGATATCGCGTCGTTACGCGATATTGCCGCCCGCCGCCATATCTATAAATAAGAGGTGGCACTCCCCTTATTCATCATCCTAGGCTTAAAGTAGAGAAACTCTGGTAGTTTGATCACTCCAGAGATAGAATATTTTCCATGTGTCCGCAGTAGACTCCAGAGATAGAATATTTTCCATGTGTCCGCAGTAGAAGTCCCCAAGTGAACGGATCTTTATTTGAGCAGCTTTGTACCTGAACGTAAGTTGTGTACGGTAATAAACACGAGCTTTGTGGATAAGCCTTGCAGTACATGGAATAGGATTTATTTATTGTTATTTCTTACTTGTTATTTACTGCTTTCGTAACGCGGCATGAGTACGACTTGATTACGAGCATTTACGAATGTGTACGGATAATCAAGGAACGGATGCTAATCGCGATTAGGTTCTCTCACCCTTTCCTCCTAGAACGTGGGATAAGTACGACTTGGTTACGAGCATCCAAGGATGTGTACAGATAGCTGAAGAACGGATGCTTATCACACTTAGGTTAGCTAGGTGCTTACGATCACTTCGAGCATGTGCGTTACGTGTGGTGATCTCAGTAACGATTAGCGTTTGGTAGCTATAGTTGCATAGTTTAGGGTGTGTACGGTAAGTGGGAACAGATGCTGACGCTAGGTAATTTAGACTTAGTGCATTAGTTAGAGTTAGTCTTAGTTTCTCAACCCTTTCCTTGTAGTGCATAAGACTTAAACCATAAAATACCAAAAAAATCATATACCTCAGACTTCCTTAACCATACACCGTGACAAATACAAGTAAGTCTGGGAAGACAACGAATAATTAACCCCAAGTGTTCCATGAGGCGTGTAGGCATTTAGTTTGTGGAGTTCGACGGTATCATGCGTGCGACGCTCGTATTTGTATGGTTGAGTGTATGGTTACTCGCTACTCATCAATAAACATTGAAATTTTCTAGTAAAATCATGCTGGATGTCCCATCCATGTCCCTCAAGGGGTCCCAAAAGCATCCACATGTTAAGCACCTCCCAAACATGGAAATTTTTTCCATGCATAGAGTGCATTGTTGTCTAAAATTTTTTTTGTACTAGGATCATTACCAAGACCTCATCCATGAGATTTGGCATAGTTTTATAGCCTACTACAAAGCTAATCCTCCTCCTTTGATTTTTGGGATGAGCATTGATGAATGACCAAAAGGAACTAATGTAGTCAACCCCAAGCTAACCTTGGTTCCTTGGTAGATGAGCTTACAACAAGCATTGGTGAATGACCAAAAACAAAAAGAATTAAGGTAGCTGCTAAACCCACCCCATTTTGTTGTGACAAAGCTAGAATGATGATGGTCATCACCTAAAACCTCAATGCTTATCATGCTCATAATATGCCAAGAAGGGTTTGAGAGTCAAGTAAATGAGAAAAACCCTAATTTCTTTTAAAAAAAATGCTTGACTCCATAAATAATTTTTACTTCAATTTAAACTTATTTATATCTTTTTGGTCTTTTGGGTTGTGTTGATAGACATCAATATTTTACGGCATAGTGGCCACAAAATTTAAAATATATTTTTCAGGCAAAATAAATAATAAACATTGTCTTGGTAGGCATGGAAAGAAATCCATGCATGCATCAAGGAAATTACGTTGTTTCACGTGCTTTCATGTATTTTATATCTTTGTTTATCAACAATTGAGTTGTTGTGGTGCTAGAGTTTTTATGTCAAAGTCAATGCATTGAAATTTTTAATAGAGTTCAACCATGCTTTGTTATCAATATTTGCATTGTTGTTGTGGTGCTGGAGTAATTTACGTCGAAGTCAATGCATTGAAATTTTTAATAAAAGCTCAACCCCTCTTTATTATTCCTTCATTCACAAAACTAGTAGTAGTGAATACCTTACTTTCAAGTGCTCTGTCTGTGCTTTTGCGTCAAGGCCCTGCCCCTGTCTAAGTTGTTATTCTTCATCAATCAATCAATCATGGATCTTTTCTTCTAATAATGAGGATGATCTTCGCCATTACTATTTTTTATATTAATCTGTTAAGGTCAGTTTTATGTGGTGTTTGTTGCTAACTCTGGAGCACCTTAAAGAATTAAAATTGTATATTTAATTCTCACTTCAACCATATGAAAAATTGGGAAAATTTTGCAGCCAACTATGATGGACGTATATTTTCCTTTACCAGTTCTGTTGATTTGAATCCAATTTCTATCTCCATATATTTTAATTTTGGCAATTCTATTTCTAAAACTGGTTTACCGTTTCTTGATATAGGTGAAATATTACAATTTATTTTATTGCAAATTGGGCTGATTTGTTTCCATGGTAATTTTGGTAATGATGTTTCCAAAACTGAAACTATGTACATTTCTACTGTCAACTAGATTCAGCATCTATAACCATAATAAAATTTCAGTTTCAATTCAATTTTAATTCATTCTTGTATGCAGGGGTTTATACTTGATAGCGGCAAAAGCTCTGAAGATCGTTGGTGCTCCAACTCAGTTTTATGTGCACTGGTTTTCATGGGAGTGGCATTAGATAAGATACTATGAGTCAACATAAAAGAAATATTTTCATCATAACAACAAAGATGTTTTAAAGAATGCTTTATGAATAGTTTTGGAAAACTGTGTACTCTGCTGCAGCCTGCAGCTTACCTTGATGGTTCCATGATTTCCCCAAGTAAATATGTCTCTAAAAGACTACAACTGAAATTTTGTTAAGTTTCTAGATCTTTTAGGAATCTTGTTATATATTTTTTAAAAGTAAACACAGGGCAAGATTAAATTTTAGGTTGTCCTAGGTTTATTAAGTTCGATATATATGTATATATATATAAACAAACAGGATTTGGAATGCAAAGTCCATAGAAGGACAGATCCTTGAGACATAATTTTGGCTTTTGTTGATTGCCATAGCATTGTTGAAGTTCGACAGTCTCTGAACTAACATCTTAAAACCTGAATCTCCAGGTTAGTAATCGTGGCTCTGAAGTTTAATTTAAGAATACCAAAATAGCAATTTCACTGTTTTATAACCAAGTTCCTTCTTTTTTTTTCAATTGGTGTTCAAATACATATTGAACAAGTGTGTAGATTATTAAGTATGAACAAATAGCAAATTCAATCTGTAGCGGTCATAATTTCGGGTTTGAGTGGAATGGGGAAAACTACCTTGGCTTCTGCTTGAGTAGAAAGGTTTGCCCCTTCAATATCTGATTTCAATTTTCAAATTTTCAAGAGTAATTTTTGATACTAGTGCAATGGAGAAAACAAATATCAATTTTATTACCATCATGCACATGTGTCCAGGTACATAATGCACTTAAATAAAACTTTATATAACTTATTTAATCTATGTTGTGGGCACTTAGAGAACAATAATTCTAACTTCTACGATGTGAAACTACAAGTCTGGTTAAGGAAATGACCAAATAGTACCATAAATGTTGTGGGTCCATGCATTTATATAGGCAAGCCCAAAGACTCTGTAAACATTTATGCTTTGATGTATAAGATGATATGCATATGTGCAACATATTACATGTTGATGGGGTCACATCGACGCATACTTGTCGATGTGACTAACTAATTTTATTGTTCATCAATGTTGGAAAGAGAACTTTTCAAATTTATTGCTTCAACATGAACTCCATAACTAGCCAACTTTCAATAGATCTACCATATTCTTCAAAATACTTAATGCATTTTCTATTCCACCATCTGGCTACTAAACTTTCATGCTTACTCTCGACACTATGGATCATAGATTTATTAGTAATTTGATCAACAAGGAAATATTTATTCATAACCCTCAACCAAAATAGAAAAAATAGTACCCTTAATGTCCCTTGAAAATAGGAATGTTAACATGAGGGACTTTTAAAGTGGTTCTCAAAATTCTAACAATTCTATTCTTTTAATTCTCTTATACATTAGCATAAATGGAAGAGGACCTTGGTTCATACCTTTAAGGTTTGGGTTGTTCTCTTCTTAAAACCCTTGGATTACTTCTTCTTCTTAATCCACTCATGGATGTAAAATGATTTTCTTCTTCCATAATCTTCACTTTAGGTCTTATAAATTCTTCTTCAAAGTCTTGATGTCTATTAGCTATCAACCTTGGAACACCTTATTGCATTTCAACTTCTAAATACTTGAAAGTATCCTTAAGCTCATTAAGCTCTTGTCCAAGCTCTTGTGTAGTCTTCATCTTTGGAATCATAACTTTAGCAAGTTTATACTTAAGTTCTCAAACTAACAAATGTAATACCCACAAACAAATACTCAAAGTTGTGCAAAATTATAAAATACCCATAGTAATATCTATTTAACTCAAGCTTAGTAACATTATGATTTAGCATAAAATCATAAATTTAAAAATATTCACTTCAAACCCTAGCCTTTTCAGGCAAGTAAGTGTTCAATTATTGGAAAACCAATATGATCCAATGAAGATCAATTCAAATTCTTACCAATTTTTATCAATTCAAATTGTAATATGTACAAAGCGTATCAAATTCTTCACAATAAGATGTAGATGCTTCCAAATCCAATGTTTTGATGTTAATATGGTGAGGATCTAGACCCTACAAGATCCCAAAATGTCTAATTCCATGTACTTCCAAGCTGTATTAACTTGGAGAAAGCACGAATGCAAAGAAATGGACTATTTATCTCTTAATTATATTGATCTCAATTAAGAAATATAACAACAAGAAGAAGCAAAGCTTAACTCACAACCAACCCAAGGACTTGGAAGCAAACACATGTCCTTAACTCTCACTCCTATCTGGCTCACAATAGAGCTCACAAGACTCATGCACTCAAGAAGACAAGACGATCCTCAGAGGAGATTCTTTTACCTCTTCCTATGCTACTTTCTCCCTCAAGTACCTCTCTATTTTGTCTTTTCTTTCATGTCTCAAATTTAGATCCCTGCCTTACAATTTATAATTTTTGGGTTAAGCTTTCATCTTCCCATGGTGTCTTTTTAGATTCCTTGATGCCTAATTCAAATTTCCCTAATTGTCTATGTCATTTAAGACATCTTTAGAATAAGTTAAATTCATCACTGCCAAGATGTTTGAGAATGTCAAGATGTTCCAATTAAGCTGTCTTTGCTACTTTGATCAAGATGTTTCAAGCCTTGAAGATGTTTGACTAGTAAACCATCAGAAACTCCAGGTTGCATTTGACATTTGCTTTTTAAGACTCCCTTGACTATGACATTGTCATGCATTGCCCAAAACATATCGAAAACATTCTCAAACACAAGATACATCAAACAAAGACACACATGACAAAGTATATTGGAGTTAAGATGATGTCCTCATCAGCTGAGGCTAGTAGCACCAATGTGACCCTATCATAAAAATGTACCAAACCCAAGGCCACCTAGTAACCCCAATATAATGCATTAGGAGTGTCTCACCACTACCACCAGCCCATAAGTAAAGATCCTCAATAAGAGGTAGGTGTCCTGACCCCTATCCTGCTCCCATGAATGCATGTGATAATTTTGTAAAGAGCATTCCCATATACAAGTGGCATGATCCATAATCCGTGTAAAATGCTCAAAGTTTGAACAACAAAAAATAAGGGAAAAACAAATCATTTGGAAAGAGCTGCAGTTGTTAGCTCACAATGCTATGCACCCGAAGAGCGCAAGTCAGGGACGGTCTTTGCAGGATTTTTGGATGCGAGATCATTTTCTGCAACAAAAGCAAAAGGCGGGAACATCATTTGTTGCAAATTTACTGTGTGAAAGGTGTGGACACCAATGAAATTCAAGTGCAAGGACAGGGCAATATGGGAGAAACATGTATCAAATTACTGTCACACAATTCATTCTCTGGCCAATCCAAAACAGGTGTAGCTTGACAAATTCTAAAGAGTTGAACTTCCCCAATCGATTCGGAAGAGAAGTCCCAACCCACATATAAACAAACAGGAGAACAGGAGCTTGATGATGTCATGCAGTGGAAGGTTACCAGCGGTAAATGGAGGTTAGGTTTCATCCACTCTTAAAAGAAGAGCCGTTTTGAGTGTTAGTAATGCGGGCAATTTTTTAAGGACACAAAACTAGCATTTATGCTAAAGATAATACCACGAGAAGGAATTTTGGAAATTTTGTGGGTCTTGCACACACTAAATCGATGCTTCATTCAAACGATTTATCCAAGGGTCTCAATACATTTGAATGCAAGGTAGTGCAAACTAGTAAACTGGCAAAAGGCCTGTGCTTGTGTTCATGAATCTGTTGAAAGAATGATAGAGAACATCTTGTGGGATTTAGCTAGGTTCTTAGAATTTTGTGGGTTCATTAACAAAATAGGTTGCTCTGTATCTTTCGTGGCTTTGTTTGTTGGGTTTTTTTTTTTTGACCTTTTTTCTTTTTGTCATGTAGGCCAAGGTTGATGAGCTTTGTGCATCTCTGGGCGAAGAAGAGGTGAAATCAGTTTCTGAGAACGCATTCGCTGCCATTCCAGACCTGAAGGAGGCACTGAATGCCCTTTCCGTGTTAAAAGAAGTGGGCCCTGCAACTGCTTCTGCGATTCTTGCGGCTTTTGTTCTTGATGTTGCACCCTTCATGTTTGATGAGGTTTTTATTGTGTTATTTTATTTTATTTTTTTCCCGTTCAACTTCATTTTAGTTTTTTTACTTTGATTTTGTGTGTCATCTTTCATCTGTCCTGTTTTCAGGCAAAGGAAGCAACACTGGGTGGGTCCTGTTATTTTATTTTGGTTTTCTTTTGTTTTCCAAAAAAGTTTGTGCTTGTTGGTACTCAACATTCTAGTTCGGTATTTAGTGGTTAGAAGCATTTTGCAGCATTTCAGTAAGGTTTGAATTTAATGTTGTCTGAGATTTGCAATTTATTTGTTGTAAAATGAATTTTTGATAGGTAGATAGGGTCCTTCTATCCAACAACAGTAAATGTAATGTTGGATCTATGCTTAGAGCTAATTAATTTTTTTCATCCATTAAAAATTTTGTTTTTATGTCTTGCATTTTTTACAAATAATTATGTATGATTGAGAAATTGAATAGTCAGAATTTTTCCCATAGTCATAAATTCTGGAACCCCTTTTGTACAGTACCTGTGAATCTATAGTTGATTTACTGAAATTTCAATTTCTGGATGAAGGCTGATATGAGCCATTGATGATTACACGCTGCATAATTTAATAATGAAAACTGAAAACTGAGTTTTTATTTATGTCCACTAAGAAGGTTGATATGAGCTATTGATGATTACACAATACATAAAACTGAATTTTTATTAATATTCACTAAGACCCTCTAGATTTTTCAGACCAGTTTCATAATTCCTTTTACAGATTTTTTTGTTTTATTTATTTATGTATTTATTTTATTTTGGGTTGATACTTGATATACATGGATATTTTACAGTAGGTAGAAAGATTCATTCACTAGCCATGAAATCCAAAATAAATTATTCTGTCAAAATTACTGAGCAGCAATTATCTTTGGTGGGCATGGAAAGGAAATGCACACATCTATCAAGGAAATTGGGTTATTTAGTGGGCTTTTATATATTAGAGCACATTAATTGGGTTATTTAGCAGGCTTTTATATATTAGAGCACATTCAACATAAATGAGTTATTACAATTGCAAATATGGTTGATTTGTTGAAAAGGTTACCAAAAATACTAGTAGTTTTATTAATGATGCTTTCAAAACTCATAGCATGAAAGAAATCCAGAGAATCCATGAATTTCAGTTTCAATTTAATATCTTTGTTTATCAATGATTACATTATTGTTGTTGGTCAATCATGTGATCATGTTAAAGTCAATGCATGGAAGTTATAGAGAGAGGTCAAGCACTGTTATCCATTTATTCATTCACAAGACTAATAGTACTGCATACCTTACTTCTTTTGCTTCTGCTGTTGTTTCTTATGCTGTCTCTGTGCATTTGCTTCAGAACCTACTCCATGTATTGTTGAACAAAAGTAGCCACATTGAAGACATGAGGCGGTACCTGGCGGTAGAATGTTTATTCCAAATTTGAAATTTTAATTTTTTTAAAGTTTTAACATTACTGAACCATGAATTGTAGTAAACCTGATTTTTGAAGATATTTTGATATGTACAAATCAAAATTTGTTGATCTTTATATATTTATAGATTTGCTTTAAGATGCTTTACAACCTGGAATCAAAATAATAGTCTCTCTTTGATGATCTTTTTATATTTATAGATTTGCTTTGAGATGCTTTACAACCTGGAATGAAAATAATGGAGTTTCTCTTTGAACCAAAGCCACAGATTGAATCAAAGTGGATGGTAACCTTTGGACTTCTGAACTGATTTGTGTTGATGCAGAGAACGGGAGGGCAAAAAATTGCAAGAAGTGATGATGACGACTTGTGGGAAACTGTTGTTAAATTATTGATGAAGTTGCTAGAGAACATGAAACAAAGACTGCACCGAATACAAAGATTATGGCAAATTTGAGGAAAAACATTTTAAGGTCATTGTAAATTTAAATTCAACAAGAAGCTATGAGGTGTCTCTTTAATGATAAGAGAAGAAAATATCTACTAAACCTTGTGGAAAAAGGGGGGAAAAACCATGAATCGCTGTATTACCGTCCACATAATCAAGAGACCAAAATGAAATTTTCTCCTCAAACACTTTTGCATCCATGTATTTGTGAACAACGCAGCCACATTGACGACATGAGGAGCGCTATGTTTCAAATTTGATATTCTAAATCTTTTTCTTCAACCCTACCTACTTTGTACTGTTTTTAGCCAGCTTTGGTTAACTCAGGTTTCTTGAGCATGTACAGGGCTATAAATCATGGCAGGATGGACATAGCTTATGAGCAGAAAAATCAAAGTGTTATAGAACGGTGTAGGCTTTTTCACACGTTGGGCGGTTACAGAAACAACGAAAAAACAACTTCAAAGGTCAGTGCTTGGAAAGCAACCTGCACCTTTTTAAGAGGCAGAAACAAGAAACAACAGCTTGAGGGGTGAGTGACTGGAAAAATTTATAGGGATCACTGAGAATTTCAACAGCTTGGTGGTTGACTGTAGAATTGGAGGGTAGCAATCACAACTTGTTTACAGCAACGGATGTTGAAAGGGACATTGGGAGTGCAGCTTGTAAAACAACGTCTGTAAACCAACAAGCAACTTCTTTGATCGAAAAACAGTTGTTGCACAAGGATTGGTCAGCCTGTCACTGAAACAGTATAAAAACTATATCCATCTACTTATACAGTCCCTGTTGAGAAGAGTTGAAACAGTATAAAAATTCATCTACTTTAGCTACCTTCAATTTAATCCCTGTTAAGAAGAGTTGCACCAGATTAACCCACTATCCCACCCAAAATATTGAATATTTAATATATTAATATTTAAATTTCAAGCCAAACATGTGGTGTTATGTTATAATAGGATATTTTCCAATTTTTAGCACTAACATGTGATTTCAAATTCTGCATCCATATGAGACAATTGGATAAATGATGGTTGCAAGATTGTTAAAAATTTTCAGAAGACAATCAACCTATGCATCAAAAGAATCTGATGCATAGAAGCATGGAATCAAGAATTCATGATTACAAACACATCAAGCTTTGTGTGACTTTAGAAAAGGTGGGCACAGTTTGTAGACTAATTCTTATAATTCTTCCACTAAGCATAGAGAGCTTGGGAATTTTCAATTAGGATAGATATGTTTTTATATTTGTATTTCATGTAACAATGCAAAGGATTTGTGTTTGCACATAAAAAAAGTTTTCTATTATGAGCACCCATAGTGAATCCTCATCCCATAGCCATCAACCATTATTTGAATTAAAAATTCAAAAGATATTCATGGACATAGTTGCACTTACAATTTTCTTTATTTAGTTGGTGATTTTTTTCACGGTAGCATTTCGGGGGCTGCAGTTTTGTTTTACTCTTATAGAAAAAATCACATTCAAATAATTCCAATATTTTAAAACTCAAAACTATATTGAAAATTATTGATTGAAATAAAAAAAACAGAGCGTATCTTTCCCATGAATGGAAGATGAATGCTTTTAACTTTCTTTGAAATAGGGCTATAGGAATCACACCAGGCTTTCACATTTTTCACATTTTCTTCCTATAATTTTAATATGCATTGCAGCAGCAGACAACAATGATAGGGCAATGTGCCAGAAAAAACTATCGAATTACTCGCACACAATTCAATCTCTGGGCAACGCAACGCAAAACTGGTGCAACTTGACAAATTTTACACAGTTGAACTTCCTTGATCACAAGGTGTCTCTTGCATCAACGGTGGTTATTAAATTTTTTTTTGAAACCAAAATATTTTTCAATGTCTTTATTAAATCATTTTTTATGCATGCGATAGTATCGTAGATAAAGCAACGCATTGAAAATTCAAGTAAAGATAAGTATGCTAACCAAATAAAAAAAATCGGGAATCCATCGACGTGGAAAGCATAAGAAAAAAGGGAAAGCACAGGGCGACTTTTAAAATGGAAAGAAAAACCACCAGTTCATGTATTTGCAAATAAATCCAAACAATTCTTCTCTCAAACTATGCAATTTGCTTGCCTCGATGTCAAGATAAAAACACAGTGCATCGTAGACTTTAAATAATTTTGATAGATAACTCAGTCCCCTTGCATAGACCGTCTCTGGAATTTAGGAATTTAAAATGTTTCCGAGCCCGAAAAGCTTGCTGCTAAGCGGTAAAAGCAAGAGGCAGGAAAGATTGCTTACATAGTAAAGAGAATTTCTTTAGCTAATAGATGTTAGGCTTAGCATTGTAGATGGGTTTATTTGGAAGAATGGTAATATGCAGAAAAGCAAATGATATTTAAGTTATAAATTTGAAAATGCAGAAAGATTCTTTCACTGGATTGTTAACTTAGCGTGGAGAGATTTGGCAGGGAAACCCAGGTAACAGGAACCTAATTGGTTGGATTCCAGCGGACAAAATTGACGTGCTCAGAACCATTGAAATTAGGAGTCAAATAAAGCTGCCGAAAGTTGAGAGCAAATGATGCCAAACAGTGAAAAGTACCTTGCAACATTTTCCCAAAATGTTTTATAGTTTAATCTTGTTTAATTTTGGTTAAATTTAATAAAATGTCTTCGAGAGCACAAACTGCAGAAATAACACTTTTTCTTTCAATGGAAACTTCTTTCTTTCTTTCTGGTCTTCTGGGTTGGGTTGTGTAGGAAACTCTTATTATAATTCATTCATTTGCAAAAGTAGCCGCGCATACCTTCTTGTGCTTGTGGTTCTTTCTGCGTCTGTTGTTTTTCCTGTGCTGTCTCTGTTTCTGTCTGTTTCTCTGCATTTGCTTGAGGCCCTGCCCCTGCAATAGTTGCTGTTATTCTTTACCAACCAACCAATCAATCAATCATGGCTTCTCCTGGGTGGATGCGCAATTTCTTCCATGGATCTTCTTCTTCTTCCAATAATCATAAAAAAGATCTTCGCCATTTAAGATCATTGCTCCGAGATTTACCAGACGATGCAGATGAGCAACTTATTCACTTCTTTCACTCCAAACTTCCCAGTCCTAACCAAAGCACAAATCAGGTAACAGCTTCCACTTTTCTACTAGATCTGTTTATTTTATTCAGTTATTCGCATCGTGTTAAGTGTTTATTTTTCGTTTTTCATTTTTCATATTTGTCTGTCAGAACCCGCAGATTCACGGTCAACCTTCCACAAAACCAAACTTTCTAGAGAGAGCTAAACCATTGGTGCTGGCATTAGGAAACATGGCTATAAACAAGGTATGCATGTTTAATTCTGGCAATATTTGAGAGTACATTAGACAAAGCTGAGTGGGAATGGAATTTACTGCAACGTAATTTGAGTGGGATTGGCAATATAATTTTTGACTATTTAAACACTGGATCTATGAATTTAATTTACTGTATTTTGCATAAAGGGTGTTCCGATTTAATGTAATTTCCCATTATTAAACACTGGATCTGTAAATTTAATTTATTCTTGTATTTTGAATACAGGGCTGTTAAGTGTTATTAGATACATCTGTTTGCTTTTTGTTTTCTAGGATGTGACCAAGGTAGCATCCGAGGCTCTTAAAATCGTTGGTACTTCCAACTCAATTCTATGCGCATTGGTTTTTGTTGGAGTAGCATTAGAGAGGATTCTTGCAGTAAATCCAAATGAAGAAAAATGTTTAAAACTGTTGGCTATGATGGGCACCACTGTTATAAGACTCAAAGATATGAGTGAATATTTTCGTCATAATGACAAAGATGTTTTAAAGAATGCTTTACGAATTGTTTTGGAGAACTGCGTACTCTGCCTCAGTTACCTTGAGGGCTCCATGTTTTCTAAGTAAGTCTCTATCTATGAAATGGAAATTGAAATTTAATTTTGTCCACAGTTTAAATTATTGTGACCGAGTTTATTAAGTGTTATACTACATATTATATATATAGGATTTGGAATGCAAAGTCCATAGAGGAGCAGATCCGTGAAGCACAGCAAATGCTGGACACAGTTTTAGCTTCTGTTAATTGTGCTGGCATTGTGGAAATTCGACGGTCTTTGAACTACTATGCTGTATCCATTGATAACATCTTAGAAATCGAATCTCCAGGTCAATCATTGTTAACTTTAAGTTTAGTTTAAGTCCTTGCTCTTAAGTTTAGTTTGATAAGAAATTTTTACCTATGCTCATTTAGTCTTCTGAAAAATTTTATAACCAAAGTGTTGGTTCTTTTTCTCAGTTGGTCTTCAAATCCATATTGAAGAAGTGTGTAGATTACTGGCTCTAAATGAAAAGCATGTCCAAGCTGCAGCAGTGATAATATCAGGTTTGGGTGGAATGGGGAAAACCACCTTGGCTGCTGCTTCAATAGAGAGCCTTGCCCCTACAATAAATGATTTCAAATTTTCAAGAGTAATTTTTGACAACACTGGCAGCATGGAATCAGGGAGGCTATCCCACGTTAAGATGCTACAACAACAGCTGGTAAATAACTTGACTGGAATGAAGCAAGAATTTGGAAATACAGCAGATGGAAGATCAAAGTTGAAAGAAGTACTGCAAAATACTAGTTCATTCATATTCATTGACAATGTCAATGACATTGATGATGTTGAAGAACTCCTCCCAAAAAGTGTTGTTTTGAAGCAGGGGACAAATTTCAGAATTCTGATTACATCCAGAGATACAGACGTCAGGCTCAAGGTTCCAAGGATTTGCAGAGTTAATGAGTACCCAATACAGTCCTTGGGCATTGAAGATGCTAAGAAATTGTTACATAGAATTGTCATGGATTCTTTGGATGATCAGGGTCAGGTGAAATTCCCGGGTGAGATGCAAAAGCTGGTAAAAGTTAGGCAATTATGCTGTGGAATTCCTATTCTTCTGCATCTCATAGGAACTCATCTTAGAGATAACAGAAGCTTAGAATGCTACGACCAAATTATTAAGGAATTGAACAGGGGAGCTCTTGCTTCTTATACATACCACTACGAGCGTATCCCTGATATTTTACTGTTTGTTTACAAAAAAATGAATGCCGATTTGCAAATTGCATTTTTAGATATCTGCAGCAATGTGTGGGAGCTTTTCTTGGGGATGCGATTAAGTGCCTGGGAGATTGTTGGCTGTATGGTTGGAGAAAATGCATTGGAAAACTTGTTGAAGAAGGGTCTTGTACAGAAACAGGATAAAGAGCTCATCGTTCATGATATTCTGAAGATAATGATTTCCGATGAAATCGACAAATATTCTATTTGCCATACACAGGTTTGGAAACACGTACTTTATGTATATATCCCCGTAATGTCATTTGATCCGTCATGCTTAATTTCATTTATTTTCTCTTGAATTTGAAAGCCGTTGAACTGATTTTTTTAATCTCGTGATCTGTATTTTGGTATAAAGGCCATCAAAGGAATAGAAAGGTACCTGATCTACGCAGGCGGCAGCGAAGTAGATTGTCAAGATCTGGATTTGCTGCATTCTTCCTTACGATTCCTCTCCATTGCAGTTTCCTCACGTGTAGGAAATAAATGCCAAGCCATGTTTGTTGAACTCCGAGCGTTGAGAGTGATTGATTCTGCAATTCCATTCTCAAGTTTAGAGGGCTTTACCAATCTCACCATTTTAGAATTGTATTGCTGCAATGACATGACAGAGCTTCCATTCGGCATATGTTCACTGAGATGCTTAAGAATCCTGAGTGTAAAGGGTTGTTCAGAGCTTGTCAGCTTTCCCAGTGATTTGAGAAGCCTCACCTCCTTAAAGATGCTGTGCATTTTTTGCTGTATGAAGTTAAAGGGTTTGTTGGACGGAAAGAATTTGCCACAGCATTTAAAATATCTGACAATTGAGAGCTGCAACATAACGTTCCCTAGAGATTTGGCCAATTTGACTTCTCTAGAGAAATGTCATCTAAAAAGCTTAGTAAGTAAAAAAGATGATGATGATGCTATGGTACCTTTCAAGTTTCCATCGGCCTCATCCCTAAAGAAACTTGTTTTGCATAATCCCAACCTGTTTAGGACATTGAAAGGTGATTTAGATAAGTTGCAGAATCTTGAAAAGCTAAGGTTGGGGTGCTATGGTGTCAACGAGTTGTCAGGTGAGATATTCCGGTATGTTACAAACTTAAAGAAACTACACTTAAACTTTTGCTTTATGTTAAAAAGTTTACCGGAAGAAATTAGTTTGTTGACTAAGCTACATAAATTGGATTTTTTTAATTGTCCTGAAGTAAGAGCTCATTCTGCAACTTTCCAACCTCTGACAAGTTTGTGCACATTGAGAGCAAGTGGCATGACAGACTTCACACCTCAGTTGTGCTCTTGTCTAGTCAATCTAGAGGAGTTGCAGTTACAAAATTGCTCTGAAGAAATAGAGAACCTGCCAGAAAACATAAATATGTTATCTAAATTAAAAGCACTCCATCTCACCAACTGCCCTGGTCTGAAGCATCTGCCCCAAAGCATAACTATGTTATTGGCATTACAAACATTATCTTTAGAGGATTGCCCCAAGCTAAAGAGTCTGCCCGAAGACATAGGTATGTTACCTAAGCTAAATGCTCTGTTTTTAGAGAATTGCTTGGAGCTCAAGACTCTGCCGGAAAGTATCGGTAAGTTATCAACATTGTTCCGCCTCAGTATCAGCCAAATTCAAATCACAAGTTTGCCTGATAGCTGCAGGAATCTCAGTGATTTGTGGAAACTGGACTTGGACGGAATTCCCATGATTGAATTTCCGCCCATGTTTTGTTCTGCTCTTCAGAATTTAGCATATTTCACTATAGCGAATTGTGTTGAGTTGATAAGCCTGCCGGATGACCTTTGCATGTTAACTAGCTTAAAAGAGTTGAGGTGTGTAAACATTAACGTAAAAGCTCTGCCTCAGGGTTTTGCAAATTTGAGAAGCTTAACAGAGTTAGAATTGAGTAAATGTGGTGGCTTGCCTGAAGATGCCATGGACATAATATTACAGTTGAAAAATCTTGAAAGTCTGGAGATTGCAGACAGCGATGCTCTGATTTGCAGATGGAGAAATCTTCGGAGCAGTCAGGGCGTTGCCCAAACAAATCAAATAGCAGTCTCTGTTGGGAATTTAAGGAGGTATTTATGGAGAAGGGCGCTGCATTTGTGGAAAATGAACTGCATCAGAAAATATCATTCTGACCGGCTACAGAAAGAGGGTCCTTTTTGAGTGTTCGTTGAAGAGTTATTCAGTCACTCAGCTCAGGCTCGTAAAAGTGATAATCTTGTGGTAAAGCTCACAAATAAATTACAAAATGCAGATTGTGAGCGCAAACCTGTGAGCATTGGCCATTAAATCCGAAGGCATTGGATTCATATCTTAGTTTTTTTAAAAAACTTTGTATTATCTATTTCATTGGTGCTTAATTACTTTGTTGAATATATATTTATTTTTAGTGCAATGGTACTGAGCTATTTTGTTGAAGTTATATTTAAGCCACTTGATTGATTATATATTTATTCTCTAAAGTGTTGCTTAACCACTTTATTGAACCTATGTCTATATTTCATGAAATGAACGTGGTTTTTGTCCAATAAAATCAGTAATACTTAGCTTCTTTGTTAAATCTACATTTATTTTCCATAAAACATATGTAGTTTTTTTTTGTACCTTCACTGGAATGTTAAAACCACATTCCCTATGCATTTTACTAAAAAATAAGACTTTGCAAAGTGCCATATAGTACATTAGAGTGACAATTTCTAATCATTAAACATTTAATTCCTAATTTAGTTAATTCATGATTAAATCAAAATCTTTGGGGTTTCATAGTGCTTCTATTAGTTATTTATATAATTTTATAATTACTAGGGGTATTACTAGTAACTTCTACAAAATTGCTATTAGAGTTACAATCTCTTATGGTATAGAATGCTAGCTTATCAAAATACATTAGGCACAACATATGTGTGTGTGTGAGAGGTGTATGCTAAGGTAGATGATGAATGTGACTAGGAAAAACAAATCGACATCTCTCTTATTAGTGAAAGTTTGAGAATATTAAGAAAAGTTATCTTAGATAGTTTGGTCATGTGTTAAAAATAGCAGAGAATGCTCATATTAGAAGAGGTCACCTTATTAAAGTTAAGTGGAACCAAAGGGATAGACCAAAACATACTTGGTTTGCTTACATAATGAAGGACATCCAAAATTTGAATATTAATGTTTACTTAATTTGGCTCTTATTAGAAGTAAATGGCATAAAAAAAGCCACATAGTTGATGAGTGGCAAGGTACACCTACACTCAACCATACAAATACAAGCGTAGCACGTGCGATCCGGTCGAACTCTGCAGACTAAGTGCCTACACGCCTCATGGAACACTTAGGGTTAATTATTCGTTGTCTTCCTAAACTTACTTGTAGTTGTCACGGTGTATGGTTAAGTAAGNTTGAACTGATGCAACCACGGCTACCAAACGCTAATCGTTGTTGGGATCACCATGCGTAATGCACGTGCTTGAAGTGGTCGTACTAAGGCACTTAACTAGGAGAAAAGGGTTGAGAGAGAAAGTAGTAAATAAAAAGTAATAAAAAATAGTAAATAAATAACAGTAAAGAAAATCCTAATTAGCCTATTCCATGCACTGCAAGGTTTATCCAAGAAGCTCGTCTTTATTGCTGTACACAAACTTGTGTTCAGGTACAATGTCTGCTTGAATAAAGATCCGTTCACTCTAGAGTTCCTACTGCGGGCACATAGAAAAATATTCTATCTCTGGAGTGATCAATCTGCCAGAGTTTCCCTACTGTCTAGCCTAGGATGATCAAACAAGGGAAAGCTGTCTCTTATTTATAGATATGACGGTGCACCACGATATTGCGTACGTGATATCGCAGGGGAAGACGCGATATCACGAGGAATATGATATCGCGACGGTTGTGATATCATATCCCATCATACCCCCATGACTAAATGAAAACTTATCCTCGAGTTCCTTACAATAATATCGGGAAGGTATGGAATTATTGACTCAAATGGATCTAATGGGATGACATGTGAACGAATCATCATTACAAGATACAACAAAACTGGTGTTCATGACAACAAGAGTGAACACCTTATTACATTGACATCAGGCCTCATTTGGCAGTTGAGAAAGAGAGAGAGAAAGAAGTGTTGTTGCTGCCAACGCCAAAATTGCACCTTTCGTTGTCCATCCGTAAGTGCGCTATTGATCTTGCTCCTTGCATAGCTGCTTTAGCACTGCTCCATTCCAAGTGTTCCCTCCAAATCCAATCCATTGTTGCATGATTACCATATGCACACACAACACAGTCTTATATTAGCAAGGGTAAATGAATCATAATGTAATCGATACCTTGCTTCGATGAAAGTCCATTGGTTGGGTTGTGGTATGGCTGATTACGGATCTGGGAATGTATTAATGGTGACTACCGAAGATGCAAGGGTTAGGAGAAAATTGAAAAAATTGGGCCCCATACCCCCATGACTAATCGCGAACCTCTGGTAGCGAGAGAATGGAAAAAGAAAAGGAATAAGAAAGGTGGATAAAAAGAGACAACTAGGACATCGATGAAATGAATGTCAAGATGGAAATGAACAGAATAAGATGGATTGCAAAAATGTTAGGGAAAATAATTTAACTGGTGCACCAAATAGGAATGTCAGTGGGTCCTCCCCAAAGCAGGCTCATGCCCTTAATGCCCTGACAAACCCACATTCAAAGAGTTTGTAGGCCCTGGGAATGTCCTTTGGAATAAGAGTTAAAGTCTTAACCGTAAGAGTTTACCAAAAAGAAAATGATGCATCTACTAAAGTATACACTAATGATACAACCGGCAATGAGGTGGACAATGGAGAGAAGGGTGAAGAGAAGAGAATGGAATGGAATTCCAAGAACAAGGTGGTGTACAGCCCCTTGTGGATTTCGTGATTAATGTGACTTGGCAAATCTCATTCCAACTCTGGCCTCAAACCAACCACATCCAGTGACTTGACATCAATGCATTCGGCCAATCCATCCTATTGAATAACAAGAATGCATCTCCAAAGAGCCACCACCATTCCGACGAAACAAATGAGGAGAGAAGGGGAAGCGAAAAGGGCCTTAGTTAGAGGGAACATTTTTAGTTCCATAACCAATGCTTGTAGCCCAAGGAATTATTTTGTCTAAGGGGTGTGCTTTGAATTC
>MNCI01037246.1:211201-226350 GCA_015680685.1 Gnetum montanum
TTCGTATGGTTGAGTGTAGGGGTACCTCGCCACTCATCATATGTTAATTCTCAAACTCATGTAATGAAAAATTAAGATCAAAGACATAACCTCCTTGTTTTAACTTGGCAGATACTTTAGTGACAATGCTTTTAACTTGGCATGTACTTTAGCTGTGATGAGTGGCGAGGTACCCCTACACTCAACCATACAAATACGAGCGTTACACGTGCGATTTGATCGAACTTCGTAGACAAATTAGTTGTGGCATCTAGACAGTTAGCCTTAGGTCGTAGTTCGCTATTGATGAGTGGAAGGTATCCCTACACTCAGCCATACGAATATGAGCATTGCACGCATGATCCGATCAAACTCCACAGACTAAATGCCTACACACCGCAAGGAACACTTGGAGTTAATTAATCGTTGTCTTCTCAGGCTTGCTTGTATGTGTCATGGTGTATGGTTAAGCAAGTATGAGGTATATGATTTTTATGGTCTTTTATGTTTTTCTCCTATGCTAAGAGGTAAAGGGTTGAGGAACTAAATCTAACTCTAACTAATGTACTAAGTCCTAGCGTCAGCATCCGTTTCCACTTGCCGTACACACCTTGAACTATGCAACTGTGGCTACCAAACGCTAATCATTACTGGGATTACCACATGTAACGCACGTGCTCAAAGTGATCGTACTGAGGCACTTAACTAACCTAAGTGTGATAAGCATTCGTTCCTTAGCTAACCGTACACATCCTTGAATGCTCGTAGCCAAGTCGTACTTATCCCACGTTCTAGGAGTTGAGGGTGAGAGAGCCTAATCGCGATGAGTAGCCAATTCCTTGATTAGCCATACACATTTGTTAATGCTCGTAATCAAGTCGTACTGATGCCGTGCTAACAACAGGTAATAAATGACATGTAAGAAATAACATGTAATAAAACCTATCCATGCACTGCAAGGTTTATCCACAAAGCTTGTCTTTATTGTCGTACACAACTTGCGTTCAGGTACAAAGCTACTCGAATAAAGATCTGTTCACTTGGGGACTCCTACTGCGAGCATGTGAAAATTAATCTATCTCTGGGGTGATCAATCCGCCAGAGCTTCGCTACTTTAAGCCTATGATATGGAATAAGGGGAGTGCCGCCTCTTATTTATAGATATGGTGGCGGACCGCGCTATTGCGTACGTGATATCATAGGGGACAACGCGATATCGTGTACGCGATATCGCAACTTATGCGATATCGCGTCCCATCATACCCCCATGACTAAATGAAAACTCGTCCTCAAGTTCATTACAATGACATCAGGTAGGTATGGAATTATTGAGGGAATGGAACTAATGGGGTGACATGTGAACGGATCATTATTACAAGACTTGACAAAACTGGTATTCATGACAACAAGGGTGAACACCTTATTACATTGATATCAAGCCACATTTGGCAGCTGGAGAGAAAAGAGAAGAGAGAAGAGAAGAGAAGAAGAGAGAAGAAGTCTTGCTGCTACCAATGTCTAGATTGTGCCTTTCGTTGTTCGTCCGTAAGTGCATCATCAATCTTGCTCCTTGCATAGCTGATTGTAGCATTGCTCCATTCCAAGTGCCTCCTCCAGATCCGGTCCGTTGTTGCATGATCGCCATTTGCACACCCCCCCCAGTCTTATATTAGCAAGGGTAAATGAATTTTAATGTGGTTATACCTTGCTTCGGTGTAAGTCCATTGGCTGGGTTGTGGTATGGTTGATACAGATCTGGGAATATATAAATGATGACTACCGAAGGTGTAGGGGTTAGGAAGAAAAGCAAAAAAATGCAGGGCTAGAAGAAAATCAAAAAAATCAGGCCTTGTACCCCCATGACTAATCGTGAACCTCCAGTAGCGATAGAATGAAGAAAGAAAAGGAGTAAGAAAGAGAGATAAAAAGGGACAACTAAAACATTGATGAAGCAGATGTTAGGATGGAAATGAACAAAATGAAATTAATTGCAAAATGTTAAGGGAAAGAAGCTAACTAATGCACCAAATAGGAATGTCAGTGGGTCCTCCCCAAAGCAGGCTCATGCCCTTAGTGCCCTGACAAACCCACATTCAAAGAGTCCGTAGGCTCTGGGAATGTCCGTTGGAACAAGAGTTAAAGTCTTAATCGTAAGAATTTACCAAAAAGAAAACAATGTATCTACTAAAATATACACTAATGATACAACCGACAATGAGGTGAATAGTGGAGAGAAGGGTGGAGAGAAGAGGATGGAATGGAATCCCAAGAACAAGGTGGTGTACAGCCCCTTGTGTGTTTTATGATTAATGTGACTTGGCAAATTTCATCCCAACTCAGGCCTCAAACCAAACACATCCAGTGACTTTGCATCAATACACTGGGTTAAACCATCCACTGGAGTAACAAGAATGCATCGTCAAGAGCCACTACCATTCCGACGAAACAAAGGAGAGAATGGGAAGCGAGAAGGGCCTTAGTTAGAGGGAACACTTTGGTTCCATAACCAGTGCTTGTAGCACAAAGTTATTTCGTCTGAGGGGTGTGCTTTGAATCCTCACTTTGGTTTTTTTTTCGTTTTTTGGCTTTTTATGCGTGGGGACCACACCATGTAAAGACTTCTTATTTTTATTGTCTCAGCTTCCGAAAAGTGGGTAACATCGGAACGGTAGAAAACTCAAGAAGAAAACATCCAAGCACCCAAGCGAATGGCCAACGCAAATGCATCAAGTTCCCTTGAAGTCACACCCTTTTCAAACCTTGAGTCTTTCCTTAGTTTGAGAAGCACCCAGTCACCGATTCGTTAAAGTTCTTATTAGGAAGGGGACTATACATTTCCAAGCCACGAGAAACCTTAGACTTTGGTGGATGGATGGATGAAGTGGACTCATTGCCTGCCATATCAAAAGAACATACCTTAGTGTCAACATCGTAACTTAAAGGTAAAAATCAAACATGAGCAATCAATGAAAAACAGTTCATACCATTGTTTCAAACACTTATTGGGTGACGAACTTACATGGTGGATGGCACACACACACACACACACAAAATGGAAAAGTACAATGATGGTGTAAAACAAAAACAAGAAAAGTTAAAGGAATTTGCAAAACAAAAATGAGAAAAAGTTAAAGAAATTTGTAAAACAAAAACGGGAAAAGTTAAAGAAATTTGTAAAACAAAAATGTGTAAAACAAAAACTTAAAAAGAACCGAGGGCCCCATATGATTAGCATAGGTGGCCATCTCCCCCATGACTAAATTGTAAGGGAGAGATCCAAAATAATGAGTGCTTGTTTGAATTTCGTAACAGTGCCCAACTTCTCCCTGCTGATGTTCTTAGGTTGACTCCAGAACCTGAGTCAAGAAGAGCTCGATGTAGTGCATTCCCGGCGATTTGCAAATGAATTAAGGGGCTCCTAGGGTCAGATAGTTTCCTGGGAAGATGACCCACCTTTATCCAGTCAGTTACGGTATGTGTTAACATAACCGTATGCGTACTCGGTTGTTGGACTGAAGGGTGCTTCGAAGGATTAGTTGTTAGAGGCCTATACATGTACTCAACCGCTTGTTGTTTCGAGAGTTTGTCTAGGCTCCTGGTTCTAAAGAAAGATCTCTTCTTTGTACAGTTGTCAGAACCAGCACCCAGTTGGATATTTACATGCTGAATATTTACAACTCTTGTGGCGTTACGTTGCTGCGGTTGAGTAGGTAATTCCCCTTGCATTGTTGGAATAGGTTGTATGGGAACTATAGGTGGAAGAGGTGTGGACAGAGTTAGAGGATGGGATGAATGTGAGATGTCTCCCGAAGGAGAAGGAGTCCTCCTGAAGTACTCCCAAACTTGGTAGTGACGTTGGGGAGTAGTGTGACCCGTAGAGTCACCTGGAGAAACCAGTTGCTGCACATAATAACCATAAGAATCGGGCTGTCGGTAAGGGTACTGTTGTGTTGGCGGTGGCATCCCCCATGACTGTGGGTATTGCCACTGCTGATGTTATCCAATGGGCTATGGTGGAGTTCCACTTGGATAAAACGTTAGTGGTTGATGGAACTGCCTTGGGTTACCTTGTGGATAAGGTAACCTTCGGGGTGTTTGCCGTTGGTTAAGTCTTGGATTTAGCGCATACACCCCAGACTCCTGTAAATGCGAGATAACTAGACAACATCCCTTAGGATGGTCATAGTAGCAGACCTCACATCCACTATCATCATCTGTGTTAGAATTCATAGCCTCATCAGAGATAGGAAATTTTCCCTTACCCTTGTTATGTGCAGGGCTTAAATTTCTCCGCTTTGTTTTACCTTTGGCACTACTTTGTTCTTCCTTAGACTCTTTTACGATTTTCAAGACTGTTTCCATTCTTGAGTTTAAGGAATCCCACATTTGGTCTACCTTGGCCGATACCTCAGTTGTTAACTTTTGGATCAGCAAGGTTTTCCGGTTCACCAACTCTTTGAGTGGTGACTCATCCTCCTCATTACAAAATTTCACTCCCTTCTTGCGAAGGGACGGGTCGCGGTTGTATTCTTCCGCACCTTCCCTCTTATGTAGTTCACCCTCTTCTTGCGCTACTTGTTCGAACAAGCTTTGTACTTCATGGGCTCTAAGTGGTGATAGCCTCCCTTGGGCATAAGTCCCAAGAGTTCGTCTCGTTTCATGCCTTAGCCCATCCACGATGTGGTGAAGTTGATTCCGCTGTGCATATCCATGGCCTGGGCAACGATGTAGCAAGGTATAGTAGCAGGCCATGGCAGCATCCAAGGGTTCATAAGCACCTTGTTTCCAACCTTGGATCTGCTTACGCAAATTGGACACTTTGAAGTACGTTTGATATTTGTTGTTGAACAATTCAAGCATTGTACTCCACCTTCTGATGGTTTCCGGTTCTAAGGACTGGTACCAGCCCTCTACTTCTTTGGTGAGTGTCCTTGGGAACAACTTAAGCTTCTGCCACTCATTATCTATATTCTGCAAGGCACATGCATTGTGGAATGCCTGTAAATGATGTTGTGGATCAGGGTTGTATCCCCCTTCAAAACGTGGGATATTATTTATGTTCAAACGCTTGATTCGACTATCTTTTAAGTGCCTTGTGGGAATCCTAACGGCCTTGGTAATGTCGAGCATGCTTCGGGTTCGAGTAGGGGTTCGTCATAATCGTCTCTGTCATGACGTCTATGATGTCTTCTTGGTTCCATACTCTCCCTACATCTTTGCCCTCGTCCTATCTCCCGACCTTCCTGTCGAGGTCTTTCGTCTTCCTTACTTTTACCCTCACTGTTATGTTCTCGATGGCTGCACCCGGATGTGGAAGGAGAGTGTGAGTGATGAGATGAAGGAGAAGAGGAAGGGGAGCCATCACCATGATGATGTTTCTTACCTTCTCTTTGGCTGCTTCGGCCCCAATCATTATAACAATCTAAGTGTCCGTCCTTAGTGTGAGTGGTTGCTCCTTCCGTGAACAGTTGGTATTCACGGGGATCAAAGCCCGTAGCATGTACAGTTGATCGAAGGCTCTGATGTCTAACCTTTTCACCATCATGAGGAGGGGGAACATCATTTGTTAAAGAACCCGTTATGAGGGGTTCCTCATCTCCTATTTCACTAAGGACATGTGGGGCTTTGCCCTTCGACAATGTGTGTTGACTCTCCTACCTTAAGTCCCTCATATGTTGCGCGTTTGTGGGATGATAATCCCTTATATCAAAGTCCTCAGCAACGTATTTAGCAAATAGTTCCTACATGCCAATCTGTGACAAGGTATGGAAGAGCATGTTTGGGACTGATCGATCCAGGGGTAACATGATGTTACCTTGCAGGTCTCTCCATCTCAGTTGTTCGTCTTGATGGAGGATAAAAGTGTAATCAGGAATATACTCATCAGGATGAGTATAAACTATCTTGTACTGTTTAGGACTTGGTTGATTTAGGTTATGTGTTATATGTTGCCAACTGTCTTCAGTGTTAGTCCTAGGTGAATTAACTTTGTGAGAAGAAGTCATTTTTTACCGGTGTGCTATTTCACCGTTATATAAGTTCTTATTTAACTAATTAACCCAAAGGTTCTTTAAGGCTCACAACGATGTGAAAGATTTCCTTATGTTTTAATTGGCGTACAAACACTTAGTCCCCAGCAACGACGCCAATGATGAGTGGCTGGTATCCCTACACTCAACCATATGAATACGAACGTCGCACACACGATCCGGTCAAACTCTGTAGACTAAATGCCTACACGCCGCAAGGAACACTTGGGGTTAATTAATCGTTTTCTTCCCAGGCTTGCTTGTATGTGTCATGGTGTATGGTTAAGCAAGTATGAGGTATATGATTTTTATGGTTTTTTATGTTTTTCTCCTATGCTAAGAGGTAAAGGGTTGAGGAACTAAATCTAACTCTAACTAATGCACTAAGTCCTAGTGTCAGCATCCGTTCCCACTTGCTGTACACACCATGAACTATGCAACTGTGGCTACCAAAGGTTAATCGTCACTGGGATCACCACACGTAACGCACATGCTCGAAGTGGTCGTACTAAGATACTTAACTAACCTAAGCATGATAAGCATTCGTTCCTTGGCTAACCGTACACATCCTTGAATGCTTGTAACCAAGTTGTACTTATCCCATGTTCTAGGAGTTGAGGGTGAGCGAGCCTAATTGCGATGAGTAGTCGATTCCTTGATTAGCCGTACACATTCGTCAATGCTCATAATCAAGTCATACTTATGCCGCACTAACAACAGGTAATAAATGACATGTAAGAAATAACATGTAATAAAACCTATCCATGCACTGCAAGGTTTATCCACAAAGCTCGTCTTTATTACCGTACACAACTTGCTTTCAGGTACAAAGCTGCTCGAATAAAGATCCATTCACTTTGGGACTCCTACTGTGGGCACATGGAAATTAACCTATCTCTGGGGTGATCAATTCGCTAGAGCTTCGCTACTTTAAACCTATGATATAAAATAAGGGGAGTGCCGCCTTTTATTTATAGATATGGTGGCAGACTGCGATATCACGTACGCGATATCGCAGAGGACGACATGATATTGCGTACACGATATCGCATGGGATGCGATATCGCGACGGCCGCGCGATATCATGGCTCATGTGATATCGCGTCTTATCAGCTATCTTCCCACCTAGACTAGTATTATCTTTGTCACATATGGTTTAGTCCAAAGTGAGGTGTATGATGTGGTTTCTAATCTAATGCTGCTCCTGAAGGCAATGTAAAATAATATTCACTAAGCTAAGAGAGAAAGGGTAAGAGAGAATCTAGCTAGCCTAAGTGCGATGAGCATCCATTCCTTGATTATCCGTACACATCTTGCACTTTGTGCACAACTACTACTGGGATTACCAAGCACAAATCCTAGGTACGCTATTGGGTTACCAAGTAGTCACACTTAAATGCTCGTAATTAAGTCGTACTCATTCCGCGTTTAATAGGAGTTTAAGGATGAGAGAGATTAACTAGGAAAGCAGTAAATAACAAGTAAATAAATGATTAATCTAAGTGAATACTACAATGATGAAGTAATTTCGATCTTTATTGCCGGTCATGTGCATGTCCAAGTACGTCACACTCGAATAAAGGATGCCATACAATTACAATCACCACACTGCGGGTATACAAGGAGAGGAAAAGGGTTGAGAGAAAGAAATGAAAAACTTAAACTAAGAACTACTTACTACTCAAAATTGAGGCAGGCCAAGATATTGCATACGCGATATCGTTGATGCGATATCATAGCTGCGATATTGGGGGTCCGAAAACTGGGCTTGACAAACGATATCTTGTATCAGGGCTCTGATAACTGGGCCTGACAGACCATGACTCATCAAGCTGTTTGACGATTGGATATATCATTAGCAACAAATGTGTGCACTCTATTCTTAACTCCAATCCTACTACAAGCATAGTGTTCTGACTTTGGAGGTATGCATATCACTATTCATTATCTTGAAATACCATTGTCCTTTTGCAAAAAGAACATCAACAAATGTCACTTTGTCCAGCATTACAACAATGTTTTGCATAGTATCATACAGATGAAGAGTGTCCTGACCAAAACCACGTTGTGCATATCATGAAATAATGGCATTGCATGTAACACAATTTTTGTTTTTCATAGTATCAAACATTTTGTGAGAATCTGTTAATACCCCACATTTAGCATACATGGTAATAAGAGCATTTCCTATAGAAATAACTGAATCCGATCCAGTTTTTATGATAGAGAAAAAGACCTAGTTCCCTGATTCAAGACACCAAGATTGGCACAATAACTGATTATACTAATGACCTTGGGCTTGGCAATGGACTACAACATATGGCAAAAATGTTTCAGGGCATCGTGAAACCACCCATTCTGATCAAATGCAGCAATCATTGTATTCCATGATCCAAAATCCATACTAGTTAGTTGTAGAAACATTAATTGTGCATCACAAACAATCCCACATATTCCGTACATCTAATAATGCAATTGCATACAAACAAATTATTGGAAAATCCAGATTTCAACACAGTTGCATGAACAGCTTTCCCCCATTCAAGCCTTTCAAGGCCACCACATGATCCAAGAACACAACCATAGGTTATACGATTTGGTTCTATACTTGCAGAAACCACTAAATGATAAAAATCAAAGACATCATGATTCTTGCTCCTTTGATAATAGCTATCAATAACAACATTCCACAACACAACATTAGTCGTTTGCATTCTAGCAAAAACACTTCTAGCATTGTACATAGCAAAAAGCACATATATAATATGAACATCTAAATGTCTTGCAGATCTAATCAAATAGGCATGCACTTTCATCCCATAAAGTTGACTCTTGGGACAGCAAAATGCACTGAGAACTACATCTCAAGTAATATTGTCAATTTCTACCCTAGATTTTACCATCTCTTTGAACACTTCAAAGATTCAATGTTGTTGCCAATTTGGGCATACTTTGGTATCATTCCGGTCCACACAATTGCATCCCTCCGTGACATTCCGTCAAACACTTGGCAGGCATATTCAATTCTATACTACCACATTTGCAGTAAATGGCTATTAAAGAACTCAAAACAAAGACATGATCTTCAAAACCTCTTTTAATTATACACCCATGTACCTGCCACGCAGTTGAAACTTGGAAGGAACTCTAAAGTTGAGCAGGTGCCAAGAACAATCACAAAATTTACATGATCTACCTTTTGCACATTTCAACAAACACATTCCAGACATCCTTCCACCTGCCTTGCTATTCTCATAACGCACAATAAGCGCATTCCATGAGCCAACATTTGTTGCCTCCCTTTCCTCAAAAACCATAAGAGCATCCTCCATTGCACAACATGTCGCATACACATCAATGAACCAATTACAAACTTCGGTATCAATTAGTCTGCCCATCTTCATAATTAAAGCATGAACCAGCTTACCAATTTCAATAACACTCTTTCTGGAAGACATGGGTTTGAACATGGGCAATTTCAATTGATCATAAGGTGTTTGTTTTTCAAGTCAGAAGACATTGATTCGAGCTTGACAACAATCACTCAAAGAGGTTAGGCTTTTGCTCATCCACTAACCCTCACAGATGACTTGGCAGAATATGTATGAAGCACCAGAATATGTATGAAGCACCAGGTGATGATGATGTTTTTTTCCCTTGTCCATGTATACTCTCCAAGAATAGCCTTGACTTGCATTGGAGCTCGGAATGTCAGCAAAAACCTGCAAAGCATCATCCAGGTCCTGCTTTTAGAAGTACCCTGCAATCATGGCGGTCCATGAGACGACATCTGATTCACGCATTTTCTCAAACACCGGGCGCCCTTCCTTGAAACTCCCGAATTTACCATACCCGGCGATGAGGACCCTCTTAACGAAAATGTCGGATTCGTTGCCAGAAACGATGAAATGATTATTCACCAATTTCGCTTCTGTGGCGGATCTGAAATTGGAGCATTGCTGCAGCAGACGATTGTAGTAAATTTCGTGCTCTACATGCACCCTGTTTTTGCACGTGTCCTCTAGAAATTTTAAACCCTCCTCAAATTTCAGAGATTTCACATTTTAAAAAATTTTAAAAAATTTGTGCTCGATGTGCGTTTTGACTGAGAGCTCTGAATTGTACATGGAGCGTTGCAGAAGATTACCATCGCAGATTTTTGAGGATTTCGATAGAGTTAACCATTGCTCCTCACATAACAATAGTTTGGTTTTGATCTACCAACGTCATAGATATTGTGAAAACACATAATTATATAATCTTCATATAAAATTTTAAAAAATGAAAAAGGTTCATCGTGGAGAGGCTCAATGCATTTTGGAAGGGTGGTAGCTGAGAGAAAGCCTAACCTCCTTCAAGTAGCTTCCCCTATAGTCAAACCATCCCCTATAGTCAAACCATTGAGAAACAAGCACTGTACCTAATTTTTTATAATATATATATATATATATATATATATATATAAATAAAATATAAAATTAAGGGGCCAATCTTATGGACGGAAGATCTATGTATTTTATTCATCATGTTCCAAAACTTCAAAACCATCTCTTAAAGAGACTTGTACATTGATAATAACAATATCGAATATGCCTTTATTGTTAGCAAATGAAACTGAAACTAAAACTAAAATTTTATTACATCCATAGATCTTCTTGATTTATTGGATAGTAGAAATATACATGCTATGAGTTTTGAAAATATCATTAAGAAAATTACTAAGAGTTATTTGTAACATTTGGAATATCTAATGTACTGCAATATAGGACGTTGCAGTAAAATGTGACTCATCTTTAATGATTTTTATCTTTGTGGTTTATTAATGTTTGGAGGGTGAAAATAGCAAAATTATTGTAGTAATGCTAGGTTTGATGATTGTCTATTTTTTTAATGTATGTTTTGCTAATTTTTTATTTTTAAATTTACTATGGTACATAGTTTTTGATGGTTTTGTTTATATTTTAGATTCCTTTTTTCTCATAGTTTGTTGTTTTGTTATGTTATATGTCAAATGTTGGCTATTTGAATTTTTATTATATTGCTCTTAGTTTGTAGGATATGTTTTGTTGTGTTTTTATCTTATTTTTTAGATTAATAATTTTATTAAGTGGATATCAATTTTTTTTATTTATAATAGCTTATTTTCATTCACGTTTTCATTTGTTTCATGCACATTTTTATTATTTATTTGCTACATTTTCTAAGTTTGTTTATTTAAAGGTTTATTAATTTTGATGTTGTGCATAAATTTTTTCTTATTTTTTATTTGTTTATATTTTAAGTTGAGCATTGGTTATTCATGTAGGAACACCTCTTCCGATCCCCTTGTTCTACCCTACATCCTATGTGTCTCTTTGAGTTGATTTTGTTGAGGATGATTCTTGGATGTTTTGGCATGTTTTAGGATGTTTTTGGCTTATTTTGATGAGTCTAGGAGGTTCTAGGATCTATGGGGACTTGTTAGAAGGCATCGGAAGGCTTCTAGCATCAAAACAAGCATTTTTATTTTTGGCACCTTCAGGATACACGTCTCCCCAAAAAGAGAGATGTCTTTCCAGAGATGTTTTCCTTGAAGTAAAGACATCTCAAGTCCATAGAAGACATCTACCAAAAATAGTAGATGTCTCTCCCATGAGCAGGGCTCTCACAAAAGATGTCTACATCAAGCCAAAGACTCAGATGCATGGGAAAACTTTCAAAAATGCCTGTTCCAATTTTGGAAATAGCCAAAGCAAGATGGAAACAACTAGGGAGAAGGTGAGATGACTTGGGAAACTGGAGAACCTCAAGTTGAGTTGAGGAAATCTTTCTAGGATTTTTACCTTCTAGTTGCTTATAAAAATTGACATAATTCACCATTGTAAGTGCCAAAGGCCAAATAACCTTGACCATGAGCAGGAGAGAAAGCTTGTGAGAGTTAAGGGAGGATAGCTTGTGCAAGAAGAGAGATTGTGCAAGGAGGTTGAGTGAGAGACAAGGGAGAGCACTTGAGAGAGATTAGGAGAATCTTTTATAAGTGTATTGTCTTGAGCTTGGGCTCCAGTGTGAGCAATTAAGGATTAAGAGAGGACAAATGTGACCTCTAAGATCCTTGGGAGAGTTGTGAGTTAAGCTTGGCTCCTAATCTTTAATGTATTTTCTATGTATTTTGAGGATTATCTTAATATAATGGAGGTTTTTTCTCTATTTTATTATAGTGTTCTTATTTTCTAAGATAGATATGCTTGGAAGTGAAACATAGGTACACCCTCAAGATATATAGTCCAGTTAGAACTTTATATAACTCATCATTGCCTACCAAAATCAAACCCATAACTTGGAGTTTCCAAAGTGTCTTACCACTAGGCTAACAACTCATTGTATTAGCTATCTTTATTTTGATTATTGTATTTTTTTTGTTAACTTCTTTTTTTCTTTGTAGGATATTTTTTATTATATTCTTTATCATGTTTTTTGGATCATAATTTTTTAGCCTATATGTGCATTAGGTTGTTGTTTACTATTTTATTGTTTTTTCATCATGTTTTACATTGTTTCTTATAGTTTATGAGATCTACATTTACTCTTGGCTCATTGACATTGTCTAAGAAAAGAAATAGAACACTCGCTTAGTTACCTACACATCAACATCTTCTTTACTATTTCCTTCATTATTTCTTATTATTTGTTTCTTTCATCATTGTTTTTACTTTCTATATCCATGTATTCCTTTTATTAACTTTTCTTTTTGCAATTTTTATTGTTTTACCTTTTTATTAATTTTTTTTTTGTTCTTTTATAAATGAAACATAGAAGTTTATAACTCAATGCTACCTAGTAGAATTGAACCTATTACTTGGGATTACTAGGGTAAGATCTATACCACTAAGCTAACACCTCATTATTATAGAAGGTTTTAGAAGTAGGGTGTTGGAACCCAAAATAAGTGAAATATAGGTATACCCCAAGATATATAATCCAATTAGAACTTTATATAACTCTACAATGCACATCAAAATCAAACTTATGACTTAGAGCTTCCAAATCAAGTGTCTTAGCACTAGGCTAACACCTCATTGTTGTGTTGGTTTTAGAAGATTTTAGAGGTGGTTGTTGTATTAGTTTGTATATTGTTTGTTTGAATATTGTTGTGAAGTTTTTTTCATCACTTTCTTGAGTGTTTATCAGCTTTGCCTTTGTCCCCCTTAGTTTATTTTTTACTTTATTTAACAATGATGTGTTAGCGTAGTGGTAATACTCTTCATTTAAAAGTTCTAGCCATGGGTTCAATCTTGGTGGGCAATGCAGACTTATAAAGTTCTAATTGGACTATACGTCATGGGGGTGTACCTATATTACAATTAGTTCAAGTTCCAGCACCCCCATACTTTTTACTTTATTTGGTTTATATGTTAGGGATCACAACTTGGACTAAGTTAATTTGATGAAACTTCATCTATCATGAATTGATCTTCCTTTCCTTTATGTAGCTAGGCTTACTATTGCTTGGGTTTGCCTCTCTAATTGTGGTTTTTCTCCTTGATTATTTGTATTTTCATTATATTATAGGTGAACTTTTGTTTCACCAATCATAAGTTCAAGGGTGTGTAAGAACTTTTGTAGAGGGAATCAATACTATTTCGGTAGGGGTAAATAGGACCTATAATGAATATTAGTCAATATAGAGAGGATATGAGTATAAGGGATATGGGATTTAAGGGAGGAAGGAGGATATGTGTACAAGAAGGAATGAGATTTGGGGTTAGCCGAATAGTAAGGATCTTAGCCTAGTAAACCCAAGTCATAGGTTTGACTCTACTGGGCAACACTAAGATATAAATTTTAAATCATAAAAGAAATTTTGAAACTAGTCTGATGGATTCAAGAGGTCTTAGTAGACATAAGTAAAAATTTTAGTTTTAGTTTCAACAGCTATTTAAGAATGGTTCATTGAGTCCCTACCATAACAGTTAACATAACCACAACATATGGATGTTCATGATAATAATCCATGACCATGGGAAACATCAAAGAGTATGATATTCTTCACAAGAATAATTGAAAAAGCCAATGTAAGCCCTCAAATAGAGGAATGTGGAATGTGATCCAACCTATGGAGTTAAGATGAAGAATTCTTAGTTACAGAACTAATGATATAGAACCAAGAAGGGAGAAGTCACATCAGGCTAAATAGGAGATCATCAATGATAACTCTTAATTAGGAAGCCAAAAATAATTCATAAAAACACATATTAAACCTAGTATAATCATATAGTGTAAATCCAATTCATTTATATATAACAAGTAAAATCAATATTGTATGATTGAATTCTATGGAAAATAAAAAAATTGATCCTCATGGGAATAATATGTTATGTTCTTGTAACTAATCAACAATATTTCATCAACTTCATTAATAATTTTCATAATAACATGATATCATAACATAAATATTCTTCTTCTTCTCTTTATTGTTCTTCACAAGTCACAAATCCTAACCAATAACATACATCTCACTTATCATAATAAGAAAGTGAAGTATTTTTAAATATGAATATATATAAAATGAGGAGCTACCAAAGGAATTTATTGCATAAGGATTATTGCATTTGTTGCATTTAAACCATCAAATATTAACTACAAAGTGGTTATCTTAGCTCTCAGAACATATTATAAGGGATGGTTTTTGTATCAGCAAAATGTGTGTTATAGGTTTTTGAAGCTACTTTCAAGTGTTGTTTGAGGTTTTGCCTCAAAATCATGATGATGAAAGTAACATGATCAGTGTTAACCATGCTAGCATCTTCTACATGCTCAAGGAATTATTGAACTCAAACAAGTTGATAAGTTGTCTAAATCATAGTTTTCTCTTTTTTATTTTCAAGAATTATGGAGTAGTGTAACCACAAATATCACTACTTGTGTAATTGTATAGTATGAAAAGATCAATACCACATTGAGGGCCATTAGTTTGCTACATTCTTAGGTGTATTTGGACACTGAAATAAATTGGTTTAAATTTTTAAAAATAATAATGAAGTATTAGATGAGGTCTTGTTATTCCTTTAATAAATTGCATTGTTCTTATGCTTACTTTCTTACTTTGTATATATTTGTAATGTCCCATGTATATCTTTTTATGATTAAGATCCTTGTAAGAAC
>MNCI01037255.1:3914-93348 GCA_015680685.1 Gnetum montanum
TAGTAGGATTATCTTGAAGAAATTTCTTATTTGAGCCTTGGAAATTTGAACAATTCGTAGATATTGAATTTGGAATAGCTTTATTGCGAAGTGTTTACTCGTGTCATTTTACCTTGTTTAAATATTTGATGTCTACACAAATCTGCTTTCCTTTTTTTTCCATCTATTTCCATCGAATCTTGCTCTATTTCTAGTTTTCTTATGGAACTATCTCTTTCTCTGGGGAAAATTAGGAGTAGATTTGCGGAGTTGTGCTCAAATGTTTTCACAAAACTTTATTTTTTGCAAGTAGGTATTATAAGGACCGCATAGACTAGGCAATTAAACAAAATAGGAAACTTTCAACAACTCACAGTATTTGGCAAAGTTGGCTGAATCTCTTTAAAGTAAGTCATTTGTAGTTTACTCACAACGCAATTGTTACATTTCACACAACCGCACGCCGCAACAACACATACACATACTCACATTAACTACTGAGTTTATTTGGAGGTATCTGAGCCTTGGTGTTGCCAGAGACCAGCAGGCACCTAAATCCTGTTCGAGGATGCTTGTTGGCGGTCACGTCCCAAACGGTCGCCAACAGTACCATGAAGGAAGACTGTAGATTCTATCAAATTTTTCTAAGTATCCTTGCTATGCTCTACCATGCTCCAAAGTGTAGCCAGTGTAACCAATGTTGGACATCAAAATTTTGCAAAATTTGACTAAGTGTTTTGTTATGCTCTAGAGCATAGCTAGTGTGAAACTAAGAAAAAAAAACCTTCGACAGCCTCTTAAAGCCTCTAGAACCCAGCATCAACCTTTGTCTTAGCACCAACATTCCTCCAACAGGGAAGACTAAGAATTTGTATCTCTTTTGCACCTCCATTAGTCCCCAAAATTATTCTTATGCTTGACCCTACTCGAAAGAAGGGAAGGCATAGTCCCAAAGTGTAGCCTCCAAGTTGCACTATTTTTTGCATTATTTGTAGGTACATTGCAGTCATTCAAACTTTGGAACATGCATTTTTGGTAGTGTAGTCACATTTTAGCCATCTCTAGGGACTGGTTGTTGTACTCTAGAGCATAACACTTTGTCACTTCCATGGAAGAGTAGCAAAGGTCAGCATAGCCCCATCTACCCTTATGCCATGTGGTGTCTGATCCGCATATTATGCCATGTGGTGCTCGATTTTCATTTTGTGCTAACCCTAGCACTATAGATACATCTGTGTCTAGTATTCTAGGGGTTAGAAAATCAAAAGAGCATTGGGCATTTTAGCATTTTGAGCATCCTTAGCACTCTCGCACCTGAGCACTTGAGCACACCTAGCACTCTACACTTTGGTGCATTCCCAGATCCCATTGGACAACTAGTGCACATCATCTAGAGCGTAGTCCACCACTATACTTGTGGAACATAGTAATAGCCAACTAGTAGGTTCAGTCCCCACGATAGCTATCAGTTCCACATACCAAATGTTCCAAAGACTATGACTATATTGCTATGCTACCTCTATGCCTACCTATACATCACATACCACTCTCACCTCTTTTTTTTTTGCAATAGCTATGCTCCCCCTTTTGGGGTAGTGCACTTTTCTTTTCAAGTTCCATTGCATTTCTCAAGCATGTTTATTTGGTATTTACCATAACACGCATTTTCTATTTGTTTCATACATATATGCATGTTTACATCGCTGTTCTTAGGTCGGGACACTCTCCTATGCTCTAGCTTAGTTGGTCCTAGTGTCTGCATGTAATGTTGCATAAACCCTTCTCACACATATTCATCTAAACACCTTGTAAGTCCTTGTCTGATCAACAAGGCCATTTAGGGCACATTGTCTCTATTTTCTAGCATGGCCCTCACATGGACTTGGGGTTAGGTTGCACGCTTGCTAACCTCTCGATGTTCCAGCCATTGATGTTTTCAATCGTCACAGTCATTACACTAATATTGCCTTACTAAATCTAAGGTCTATTTCCTCTTCTTCTTTCAGACACCCTAATATAGTACCTTCATAGTAAGCTCCATTAAGGAATCTATAACAAAATCATCCGTACGCATCATCATCTTGTTATTGTTTCACATCTAGTTCATGTTCTACATTTTTAATCTGTATGCTACATACACCTCTTCTAGAGTCATATTATCTTCAAATTATTTTAGCAACAAATCCACTCTCACTAGATCAGTTAATTTTACTACCAAAATTATCTATGTCATATTAGTGTAAGCATGTAAAGGATAGGTTATGGAATCCTCCTCATCATTCTTATGTATTTATAGATGTAGCTTGCTTCTTATGCCAAAAGGTATGTAAGTGCTAATTTAGCCCCTTGATGTATATATATCACCATCCTTACTAGTAGTTATAGATAGTCTACCAAAAACTCCTACAATTTTGGCCCTTATGATTGCCTAATGTCTTCTCATCTTAACTAGTGGTAGTGAATATTTCGTACATCATAACAAATATTACAGTAGGAATGGTGGAATTGTAAGGTAGGATACACCATATGATCCTTATGAGATCCAACCCTTAATATGACAAACAAATATCTATCTCAATTCCACCTCTGTTATTCATTTTCTTTAGATCTCCCTAGAATTGACCCTAGTTGAGCTAGTAATATAGATCATAGAACATTGTTAAAGAACTTGAGAGTTTCTTAGTTTCTATAAAGAACTACAAATTCTTGAAGATCTATGATCTTAGGTTTTTGTATTGAACCTATACATAGAAACCTATTTAATTTGTAAAAATAGGATTATAGCTTTGGATGCCTCTATCTCTCATAAGTCTACCTGGTGAAAAACACATAGGAAAAACCATAGCTATGATAAATACAATAGCATCCACACATATCACAACATCAATCTACTTTAACCAAAGCTCTAATACCGTTGTTAGGGCTTTAAGAACACATGAAAATCATAGATCATATTAACATAACTGAAAAGAAAGATAGCTGCATATTAGAACCCATGATAAAGAAAAAAGCTAAAAGGTGGTCCTAAGACCCTATTAGAATGGGCTAAATGCTTAGGAAATGAATTTCATTTCCTTCATCTAAATTTATATATGTGGTTTCTTTCATGATCATTCACTTTGGTAGATAAGATAACTGGCTATCATATGGTAGTGTTGTTTGGTATGATGCATATGGGTGATAATGACATGGTTGTAGTATGAGATAATAAAGATTTCATTGACAGTTTTCCAATAATTAGAACATAGAAAAAATCTTGTTTAAAGATTATAAGAATATTGTTCACATTCTGGGGGATTTCATTCTTAATATGACGCATTCAATATTTGCACAAGGTATTGTTAAGCCATTAGTGAAGAACTCATAAATGATTCTAGAAGATGACAAGATAATGATTGGTGGAGAAAATGGAAAAATATTGAATAAAATCATTAAAAGCCTTTTCTATATATTCTTAATAATATTTACTTCACCAACTCAATTGGAGAAGAAGATGATCCTAGGAGGGTAGGATTGAAATGATGAGTGGAGTCAATCATTATAAAGCAAATAATAAATTATTAGAATCCAAGAAACATGGATATAGCTAATCTAAATATGAAATTTTTCTTTGGATTATGATTTGTAAGAAGAAAAAAAATGTAAGGTTTTAAAGAATATAATGAACTTACTAAAGTGAATGATGAAGGAACAAGTGGATATTTTAGAGTCATGAATTCTTTTTGCAAAGTATTAAATAACAACCTTTAGATTAATAGAAGTCCTAAGATCATTTATCTTTTATTAATAAGGTTGTAGATATATGCAAAATGGATATTTTAGGTGATATCAATTGACACTACATAATGTAGGATCTAGATAATATAATATATCATAATGCAATTTAAATTTCTAACTAGTAAGTATTCTAGTATTATTCAGATAATTCACATCTTGAAAAATGTCTTTAATATGGAGCAGATAAGCAATTACCTAATGTGTATTATTAATGATTCCCAAAATTAAATGTGAAAAAGTATTGGCTTGTTATAATAGAAATAATAAAGAGCTTAGGAAAACTAGACAACTCTTCAACAATGATAACCATGACTTCTTGCACATACTATATCTAGGACAATGAAGTGATGATGGATAAAAATAAGCATCATGAAGACTTTATTGGGCTAGTGAAAATTTTTCTAGAGTATTTATATTAGAGATTAAAAATAGAATAAGGTCTCTTGAAGTAATGTATAATAGAAACTTCAAGTTCTTTGACATAAATTTCTATAACACCATGAATTCTTAAACTATTGATATATGTTTATCTATGATTTTCCTTCCATCATGTCTTTTGTTACATTATTTATGGTTCTTGAGGATCTAATCTCTTAACATTTCACTAAATATTTTTATAGTTCTTAATCTTTTTTTATAAATCTTTTATTTAAGCTAAATTTTAATAAAATGTAAATTTATTAATAAATAAGATTATTTTAATTCTTATTTTTGAAAAATTTTGATATCTTTCATAAAATATGGTTTAATTTATCATTTTAAATTTATATTTGTAAACTATTGAATTACTTGGTATTTTCCTACTAAGAGCAAGTTGTTACGATAATGGCACATTGTGAACTAGTAAATGGATTATTTTTTGAAAAAAAATATTATTTTTTTCCAAGCCTTGGGATGAACTTTATTTTATTTCTTTTGCAAGTAAACATGGGCGTTCTAATATTCACTAAATCCTTATCTAGAGTTTTCAATTATTGTGGATTTACTGATTAGTTTTATCATTGTACATAATTATTATAAAATTAACTTGGGAAGCCTATAATTGCATTTATAGCTAGGGTTATGTGGTATTCTTTTTCTCTTTTTATTTTGATTAATATCTCTTATCATAATTCATTGTGTTACTTTGGTGCTACTATAGATTTGTTCTTGTTGTTATATGTCTTCCAAACTTGCAAGAATAGGGCAATTGATTTTTAAGCACTTACAAATTATTGTGCCTCAATTTATTCTATATTATTAATTATGATTTCATGTTTAGGAATATGTCATGATGATCTAATATTAGATATATTCAAATTTTTAATGTTGGTTTTGCTTCTATGCTAACTCCCACTTTATTACTATTTTTTCAACTCAATTTTGATGGCATGTTTAGCCACCACAACTTGTGCTATGATTATTGTTACTCATGGAGAGATGTCAATAAGGATCATAGGTCATGTTAATATCATGGTCACTAATCACATATAAACCATGAATCATGGTTTCATAGGAGCTTAAAAATTCAAGTAAGATATGAACTTTTTAAATGTGATTTTTACAACTCATGGTAAGATGAAAATAATCAAGGAGTATTCTAGTTTGTCATGGCATCATGGCTTCCACCATGACTTGATCATGAGTCATGTTTATCTTCCATGTGAGATCTTGGGTCATGATCTTTTGGTTATATTTCAAGTTCATTTTATTTCATTTCTACATTATTAGAATTGTTAATGACCTTTATTATCTCTACTAAATTATTCTCTAGTTCTTCAACATAATAATTTGGCATTGGTTATAGCTTGTTTTGTTAAATCCCTTTAACTAGACTTAGGATAGTAAGGTATTATTTGTATAAAGAAGTAAAATTAAAAAAAAATTAAAACACTACTTAATAAAATCAAATTGATGCTAAGAAATAGATAGGAAAAGTATTTGACATCCAAGAAAATAATAGGCACTAATGTTTTACCTACTTTGGATATTTAGAGACTTTGGTACATTCTATGATTTTGTAGCACTTGAAGCCAACTTTAGCAATCTAGATTCAATTTCCCACATGAATTGTAGCATCATTTCTAGCATTCTTTTTTTAGTTTAGTAGAAATGATTTCTTGCATCATCTACCATGTCATTTTGGCTTCATTTCTAGTTTTGACATTTGACATTATTTCAATGTCAATTTTATCTACAACTTCTAACATCTTGAATTAAGTTAGTTTTAATGTTTTGTATCAAACTTTTGACATTTGGTGTTAATTTCATCTTTAAGATTTGACATCAGCTTTCATTCTTAGATTTTGATGTTTTACGTTAAATTAGTTTTGATGTCCTACATCATACTTTTAAAGCTTGGCATCAAACCTATTTTTGACATCTGAAGTTAGCTATTGTCTTTAGCTTTTGATTTATCACATTAGATTTTCAACATCTAGCATCAAACTTTGTTCTTTGCATCATTCCTTCTATCCAAAACCTTCTAGAAGCTTTCAAAATATTCTATGGATCCCACTTCATCATTCTTGCATAGCTTATGAGGTATTTTCAACCTATATATATATATATATATATGAGGATATCCTGAAATATAAAGTGGTTCTTGTCTGTAATCATCAGACTATCATTTCAAATTTTTAGATGCTTAGAGCTTAACAATGCTTAAATTTTCATATCTCTGTGTGTGTGTGTGTGTGTGCTTTTTTGTCTTTCCTACTAACATACTATATCCCTTTCATGTTGTCCTCTTGACACTTGAAGATTTGTTGAGAATTGGATAAACACATCAATCTAATCTTTACAATTATTAGCTACTAGATCTTCTACTATTCCTTTTAGATCTACATAAATGCAATTATCAAAGCAAGAATGGGGTAACAAAGCTCCTCATTAGATACCTCTAATTTTCTGGTCGATTTCATGGAACACATCTATGCAAGTTTCTTTTTCTCTGTTGTATTCTAGGTTTTTCATTTTTGAATCTTTTATATTTTATTCTTCCTAGATTTGCTCTAGATATAATTTTCTTGGATTTCCTTCTTAGTTTACACACATTACTTCATAGATTTTCTTTTTACATATTATTTTAAGCATTCCTCTACTGCTAATCATGCATCTATATTATGCTATATTTTCCCTACACATTTTCTACTCATTATTTTCAGATACACAATATTTTTCTTGATACTTGATGACATTAGAAAAATGTTTGGATCAAATTTCTAGATTTTTTCTTTGATCCTGAAGTTCCATTTCAATTTAAGGAGGACTATCCAAAAGGTTAGTTTTCTTGGATCATTTGGTTGCCACGAACTACTTGGCTTAATTTTCTTGTTAGGTTATGTTAGTTTCCATTGATTATGATGATTCCTATCACAACATCTTTGGCTCTAGACAGAGGACCCTCTTAGAAGTGAACATTTTTTTACAATCATTCTCTATTTTATCCTTTGCTGTAGTTTCAATATTTTTCAACATTTCACTACTTGCATGTACCTTTTCTACTAGGTACTATTGACATCACCTTAATGTATAGATATTACATCATTTTTTCTTTACAACCTATCTATTGTTTTCTAAATAGCTTCTATCACCAACTACTTTTGATCATTATGAAAAATTTTAACATTGCATTAAAACTTTGTGATATTAATGTTTTCTTTGAAACCAATGTTCTTCATCTTTTATTTTGAATGCAAATACATTTTTAGGGATAAGATGACAAATTGGTAATAGACCTATTGCATCATGGAATTTCATCAATTATTGCTATGATTTCATGATTTGCTTTAGGTGTCTTCAAAATTTAGAAGCTTTTACATCTTAGAAAGAATCAAGCCTTTTTAAGTGGACCTAGAATGAGAAACTATAAGATATCCTTTGCCACATATAAGCTACAAAATTGCTATTGATGTACTCAAAATCATGATAGAGTATGAGCACACTCATAATCTACCACACTTTGTTCCTAATCCTAATTATGCCATTGAGGTGGATGATGAGTGATGAGTTGCAATTTAGTTGGCTACACTGATGAGGCCTCGTTGACTAAGCCTCATCGACGAGGCCTAGTCGATACATCATATCATGTGTTGATGAGGCCCTGTCAACATAGTGTCTATATTCAACTATAAATACATGCCCACCATTTGCATTTATGGTAGTAGATATTTTTTAGTAGTAAAGCTCTTGAAATTTGTTTATTTGAGAGTTAGAATTTTCCTCCTAGGTGCCTGTAGCAAGAGTTGTTGATTGTACAGATCTTTATTCAAGCATTATTATACCTAAGCATGATAGTGTGTGCGGGAATAAAGATGAGCCTTTTGATAAATCTTGTAGCACTTTGGATAGATTAAATATTTTATCTATGCATTTGATGTTTCCAATTATTTATTTAATGTTTTTAATTATTTATTAAATGTTTCCAATGATTAAGTTAATGAAGTGATTAAGCAAGATAGATTGAACACATAAGTATGACCACTTCGAGTGTAACACATATTCACTTGGTAATCCTAGTAGCATTATTACTTGGTATGCCTAGTAGCATAGCGCTTGGTTGCCTAGCAGTGGATATGTGAGTTTAGGAGATGTACAAAAAGTGGGATTGACTACTTATGTTAGGACTAGTTAGACATTAGTTAATTAGTTAAATTAAATTAGTTAGTCCAACCACTTTATTTCTCTTTAAGTACCAAAACTATGAAATACAAAATGATAAAAATTAGATACCTCAATTACACTTAACCATACTAGTGTACATCACAACTATAACTAGAAAGAAAACAATTAACCTTAATGTAATATTCACTTTCTAGAAGACTAGTGCACTTGAAACGATAAAGTTCATGGAATTCAATTGGATTGTGCATGAATGCTTTGTGATTCATATGGTTGGATGTAGGGGTACCTTGCTACTCATCATTGGCACCATTGTTGAGGACTTTGTTTGTTGAAACGTGCGCTATCTAGGATTAGTGAATATTATTTATATCATTGGACAACCTCAAGGTCAACATCACTCTTAATGACATATAAATTACCAAGCACATTGATAATTTTTTTCATTTTGAAAAATGTCTTCTTCTTTCCATAGATGCAAAGATGTCAAATTGTTAGCTCCACAAGAGTGCAAAGTGGTATATACTCATCTTGATGAGTACATACCATATTTCACCTTCATACTACATCAGAATGAATAGCTACGATGGCATGATATAGAGGGCAACATCATCTTACCCCACCCCCCTGATCAATCTATACCAAAGATGCTACTTAGAACTCTTAAGAGGTTGGGAATCTTAGATCTTCATGAAGAATACATTGTGGATGGTTATGACACTTAGGATTATCATCCCACTAAAACACAACATAGGCAAGATCAACACTAGGAGAAGCACCATGAGTTTACAAAGGGAAAACACTTTAGTAATCTCTTGTTCATGCTAAATGAAGATGAAAATGAGGATCCTCCTCCTGAATCTTCTTAATATGAAGATTCTCCTCATGAGGGTGTGACCCTGAACCTGTGATCCATGATTCATAAACTAGATTCAAGAAAAAGTGACAGTCAAGGTAGGGGCTTAGGTAAGCATCACAATAGCAAGGGATCTAAGGATGGTGGTCATAATGAATGAAAAAGTGACAGTAGACATTGTGGTGGTGGTGGCAGTCGACATTCCTCTCTATCCTTTTAATCTAATTCTAAACATTCCTCTTCATATGTTAGTTCTCATGGAAGTCACCATGAAAATAATCATGATGAATGTGATCAATGAGACAACAATGATTGTGAAGGCCACCAAAATTAAAGGGGTGGTCAAAACCATCATCAACGTCATGAATGTAGTGATGATGATGAACCTCTGTTAACTACTTGAAGCATGCCCAACATTGCAGAGCTAGTAAAGATTTCAACTAGGCATATGAAACAAAGTAGGATCAAGTGCTTAGACATGAATAATATCCCAATATTTGATGGGGGATACAACTCTGATCCATAGAAACATCTATCAACTTTTTATGATGCCTATGCATTACAAAACATAGAAACTGAATGGTAGAAACTCAAGCTCTTTCCTAGGACACTCATCAAAGAAGTTGAAAGTTGGTATTGGTCCTTGGAACTAGAATCCATTCACAGATGGAGTACCATGTTAGAGCTATTTAATGAAAAATATCAGAGGTAGTCTAGAGTTTCTAATCTAAGAAGACAAATCCAAGGCTAGAAATAGGGAACACATGAACCCTTGGATGCCTCCATGGGTAGATACTATTCACTCTTACACTGATGCCTTGGCCATGGTTATTCTCAAAGGGAACAACTTTTCCACATTATAGATGGGCTTAGAGTAGAAACTAGAAGAACTCTTGGGATGTATGCCCAAGGGAGATTGTTTGAGCTGAGAGCTCATTAAATCCAAAGGCTAATTGAGTACGTAGCAAAAGAAGAAGGTGAACTATGAAAAAGGAAAAGTGTAGAAGAGCATAATAGGGATCCTTTCATCAGAAAATGAGTGGTTCAATTTTGTGATAAGGAGTCACCACTTGATGAAGTGGTGAATGGAAAAATCTTGCCCATCTAAAAATTTGTTTTTGATATTTTGGCAAAGGTTGATAAATTATGAAAATAGTTGGTTGAAAAATTTCAAACTGCTATGAGGATTGTCGAAGAATCCAAAGAGCAAAATAGTGATCATAACTACAAAAGGTGAAAAGAAGCTGAATTTGCCTACTAAAGAGGTAAGGGAAAAGCTATAGTAGTAGAGGAAGTTGTGGAAACTGACTCTGATGATGAAATTGATTATGACATCTATCAATACAAACATCCAAAGGGATGTTGCCCTATGATGTTACACTTACAAGAGTTTGAGGTGTATGCGTTAAATCCTTGACTAGCATGTAGGCAAGCACCTAGATGATTATCTTATCCTTAAGGTAATCTACGATAATTCCAGCAATAGCAACAAGCTTACTACCCAAGTGGAGATCCTTCACAACCTTATCAACAATACCAATAGTGGTATCAACCACAATCATGGGGAATGCCACCACCAAGGTAGTAGTACTCTTATAGACAACCATATCCATACAGGTACTATGTTCAACAACCTATCTCTCCAAGAAGTTTTGTAAGTCATACCCTCCAAAGTACCATTGAACACATTCACCATCTACTAGAGGGAAAAACCCATATCCATACCATCTTTCACATTCATCTTCACGCAAACCTTTGCCTTCAACCTAGTTACCTCTTGCTCCATTCATGTAGGATGAGATTCCTCTAGACTTGGAACAACGAAATGCTACGAGGGCTATACATTAACAATCGGCTTTTCAACCAAGTGGTTTTGACAATCAATTCAAGAAAAGATCCTTCTTTTGACCCTGCAATCCTCTGCAACCCTCATAACCTAGTATGACTAATTGTCTTGCATCTCCAATATCCTCATCCTTTATATCAAATACCTTTGAGTATCCTTCAAACCAAGTTCTACCTCAAATTCACATTGTAATCCTAACTCATGTTGTTTTTAATTAGATCAAGGCTGGCAATATTTCTATGAAAAGATTTAACCTAGGAAGTCCCCTCATTTACCTATAGATCACTAGACATGAGCCATGTAAGGCTCTTCTTGATTCTAATTCTAGAGTTAATCTCATCTCCCATGACATGTATAAGGCATGGAACCTACCACCTCTCAAGAAGAGCAACATCTATCTAGAATTGGAAAATCAGTCAATTGCTATCCCCTTGAGATTAGTAGAGAACATTATGACCATAGTTTGTGGATAGTCCTATCCTACTGATTTTCTAATGATCAAGGTTAAAAACTACAAAAGTGACTTTCTCATCATTATGGGAAGAGCTTGGTTAAGCACGATCAATGCATGTATGGGCATAAGGGACCTTTCTCTAGAAATATCTAAAGAAAATGAATTGGACAAGATAGAGAAGAAGCGTATTCCATACATCGTGTATAGTGATAATGGATGCAATTGCATGCAAAAGATTTGGTCCATCAAAAGTACATACATTAAAGCATGCAATTAGTGTGCACAAGAAATCAATATTCAAAGGTATTTGTATGTAGTAGTCACAAGACAAGAGGAAACCCAGTGGTTGATAGCTGACTTTGATAGTAGCACATTATGCATGGAACCAACTGAAAGCCTAACATGTGCTTATGTTGAAGGCATGGACAAACTTGAAAAATTTCATTCCCAACTCTCTAATGAAGATGATGATACTTTTTTGGGAGAGTTGTAAATCCCTAATAACTTTAAGTAGGAGCCCCTAGAGCTAAAAAATTTCTCGGCCAGCATGGAATATGCATTTTTAAACAATGGTAAACTGGTGATAATTACTACCAAACTTGCTCTTAAACAAAAAGAAAAATTTTTAAAGATAGTTAACAAATTGTCAATAGCCTTTTCTTGGTTATATCCTAAGCTAACAAGAATTGATGCAAGGATATGCTAACATTGCATTTACATTGACCCAGCGATGAAGCCTAGAAGACAACCACAAAGGTGACCAAACCACAAATTGAAATAGATTGCCAAGGAGGAAATTGAACAACTATTGAAGGTTCATATATCCCATTATAGATAGTGAGTGGGTTAGCCTACTCATAATTGTGCTATAGAAAGGTGGCATGTGGCTAGTCTACATCAACTTTAGGCTGTTGAAGATGGCAATGTTTAAAGGTCATTTTTCATTGTCATTTGTGGATCAAGTGTTGGACATCATATCTNGAAAGGTCATTTTTCATTGTCATTTGTGGATCAAGAGTTGGACATCATATCTAGGCATTGCTATTATAGCTTCTTGGATGGTTATAGTGGCTATAACCAAATCCAAATTGCACCAGAAGATTAGGCCAAGACAACAATTCACAAGTCCTTGGGAAATTTTTGCATATTGTAAGATGCCATTTGGTTTATGCAATGCCGTTGCAACATTTTAATACTTGGTCCTTAGTATTTTCCAACAATAGATTAGTAGTATTGTAGAGGTTTTCATGGATGACTTTTCTACCTATGGAGCTACATTTGAGCAAGCCTTGGACTGCTTAAAGTAAGTATTGAAGAGATGTGTTGAAACAAACTTGTGGCTCAACTAGCAAAAGAGCCATCTCATGGTCTAAGAAGGCATTATGATAGGGCATTGAATTTTGCACAAAAGGATATGATAGGGCATTGAATTGAGGTAGACCCAAAAAAGATAAGGGTCATACAAAGAATAACATACCATCCAGAGATAGTTAAAGATGTTCGGTCATTCCTTGGACACACTAGCTACTATTGGTGATTCATAGAGAATTTCTCTAAGACCACAAAATCATTATTAGAACTTACAAAGAAATATGCACCTTTCATCTAGACCAAGAATGTGAACATGCATTCCAATAGTTAAAGGAGAAACTTGTAGAAACACCAATACTACACGCACTAGATTGGTCCAGACCCTTCCACATCATGATGGATGCATCTAACTATGCCTTGGGAGTAGTGATCATGTAGATGGATGATAAGAAACATCCATACTATATCCACTGGGTGAGCCAAATCATTGTGGGAGCATAATTAAATTACACCACCATGGAAAAAGAACTAATGTTCGTGGTGTACGCTCTTGAAAAGTTTAGGTACTATGTACTTGGCTATAAAGTATTTATCCACACGGGCCACAGTGCAATTTGGTTCCTCATGAACAAGGCAATGGTGAGCCCTTGTGTCATATGGTGGCTTGTGATCTTGCAAGAGTTTAATCTCACAATGGTAGATTGAAAAGGGACTAAGAATGTGGTCACTGACCACCTCTCTTGCTTAAGATGGGATAATAAAGAGGAGGAGAGCCCACTCACTGATCAGTTTTTAGATGAACTCTTCTTTATGGGAGTAATAAATGAACAAACGCCCACAGAAATAACATGGTACAATGGTATCCTCATTTTTCTTCTCACTTAGGAGATTCCACAAGATCTTGACTTTAGACAAAAGTAATAATTTTTTCATTGGAACAAATACTTTATGGAAATTAATGGACACCTCTAAAAGGTGTGTGTAGATGGCCTAATTCATTGGTATGTCCTTGATGAAGATCAGTTGTGCATTCTCTAGGATGCTACTAAAGGACCTTGCAAAGGCCACTATGTAGGGAGATGCACAACCATAAAAGTCTTAATGGTAGGATATTATTGTTCTACAATTTTAGGAATGCCCACCATTTTATCAAATATTGTGAATGTTGTCAATGAGACAAGGGGATGACCACTTGCATGGAAGGTCCTTAATAGTGGATTTAACCACTGGAACCTTTAGACATATGAAATGTTGACTTCATGGGTCCCATCACACCCATGCCCAATGAAAAGGCATATATTATCATAGGAGTCAACTACTACACAAAATGGGTAGAAGTAGCAGCCGATACTGATTATACATCATCCAATATTGCTAGATTTATACAACAAAATATTTTAAACAGGTTTGGGGTGCACATTCACTAATTTCTAATAATGGAACTCATTTCACAGGTGCCACTTTACGAAAGTTAATGCAATTCTTGGGGTTCAAACATATGTTAACAATATCTTACCACCCCTAAGCCAATGGTCAATTAGAGGTAACCAACCAGGAGATCACAAAAATACTAACATGGACCATTAGCAAATATAGGAAAGTTTTGAGTGCAAAACTTAATGATGCCCTTTAGGCTTATTACTTAACATGGAAACTTCCTATTGGCTATTCTTCGTATGAGTTGGTGTATAGAAAATTTTCAATGCTCTCAATTCAATATGAGCTTGGTACACTCTTAATAACCTATGATTTGAATCTTAACCTAAGTCTAACACAGAAAGAAAGATTGATCAACCTGAATGTGCTAGATAAAAATTGATTAGTGGTCCTATCTTTGAATGAGGTGCACAAGGCATTTGGCAAGCAATGTCATGACCTCAAAATATGAAAAGTAAAACTTCAACTAGGAGATAAGGTTCTCTATTGGAACCCCACACATGTATCCCAAAGGGTAAAATTTCAAACATTGTGGGAGGGATCTTATATAATTGATCAAACCTTTTCCTCTGGGACCATGTTGATCTGCAAGCTTGAAAGCCCAAATCAATGACCTTGGTTGTTCTAGAATTACAAAGGATTCAAAGGTTTGGAAAGGGTGTGATTTCAAGGGGACTTAATACTCTTTTTACTCTTCTACTTGCTTGAGTGCTTGAGTGTTTTTCATGGACTTCTTACCATTCCATTCCAGCCACTAAGAGGAAGTCAAATAAAGTCTTTGCATGGTGTGATTCCCATAAAAAAATTCAAAAGAAAAAAAAGAAAAAAAAATAAAAATGATGAAAATTCAAAGCACACCCCTTAGACAAAAAAAAAAATGACTAAGTCCTTGCATGGTGTGGTTCCTATTTCCAAAAACAAATGATGAGAATCCAAAGTACATCCCTTGGACAAATAAATGGGCTAGAAGCACTGGTTGTGGGACTAGAAAGACATGCACCTATGCTTGAAAGTCCCCTCTAACTAAGGCCCTCTCTCACTTCCTACTTGTCTCTTTTCTTTTCCTTATGGAATGATCTTTATCTTGTGGAAGCACTCTCATATCTTGTGTGGATGGATAGGTCTTAGGATGGTGATGCGAAGTCACTGAAAGTAGATGGTTTTGTTCTAGGCTAAGGATGAAACTTCCTAGGTCATTTTAAACATAATTCCACAAGGAACTTCTTATGACCTCAATTTGGAACGCCATTTCACCTTCTCTATCATCCATCCATGCTACCATAATGTTCCTCATAGCTAAGTTCTATGTTATACTCTATGTCTTGGTTTGATGCGTTGGAATTCTTAAATAGATTCTATTTGGTTGGTCTTTAAATTTTCATAACCATTAATTGACTATGGGACCCATGAACTTCTTAGAAAAGGTTATGTAAGGGCAACAAGGGCATGAGCCTACTATGGGGAGGACCCACTTGCATAGCTTTTGGTTTGGTTAGTTAAGGTCCCTTAGCTTTGACATTGCCACAATCCTATATTTTGCATATTCCATTGGGTATTCTACTTAGTGTTCCTTAACCTTTTATTTCATTCATTCCTTGAATTAATTTTCCTCCATTTTTCTAAATTTATGAGCTTCAACACCCTCTTCTCATGTTTTAATACTATTCTTGGCCTTTTGATCTATCATTTGATCCCATTTTCATTCAAAAACTCTTTATATTTTTCAAGTTTGACCAAAGTCAATAATCATTTATGGTAATTGATAGCTACATCGATGAGGCCTCTTCAATGCAGCCAACTAAATTGACAAGGCCCCATCTTCAAGGCATTGTCGACACATTACTTACATCCTATATATACTGCCATTCATTAAGGAATTTTTGATGTTTGCCTCATAACACATGGGGAGCTTTTGCAATTTTTCAAAGTCCAAAACCTTCCAGAGCCCATAACTTCCCAACCATTTGTCCAAATCACTCTATTCTTTGACCTTGTAGTTACCGAAGGTACAGTCTTTATCATGGGGGCCGCAAACCTTAAGGTTTTCTATGAAAAATTAATGAAAATTTTTAGAAATGTTTCTAACTCCCCCAAAGGGTTAATGACCTTAACAACATATAAACATCAAATTTTTCGATAGTTAACCCTTCCAACAACCTCTGAGATGATAATAACACATGAAAAAATGATAATTAGAGTAATTAAATCAGTCATAATTACAACTTAGCCAAAGTGTAACTATCCTTAAGAGATAAAGGTATCTAATTGCTTTAAGTTACACAATGATTGCTAATCCAAGGTCTCATTGTGATTATAGATGGTACCAAAATAGAAACATTCATAGGAAGGAGAACCCTCTCAACCAAGGGAGAATTGGGCTAGAGCTAGAAGGGGCCAACAAGAACAAGCCTAAGAACTACCAGAGGCAACCCATGTAATCAGACCGCGTTGTGAGGAGCCCAAAGTGAAATTTGTTCAACATCTTCTAGAAGAAGAAGTGCCAATAGAACAATCATAGTAAGAAGAAGTGCTTGGACCTACACCAAGGCTTGAAGTCACTTTGACTCAAGCCTGCCTTGACATCATCAAGTCTTAAGAAATTCAATGATCAGTCCTCAAGAGATCAACTTTAGGCCATTCTTAGAGAAAGCTATACTAGATGTTAAGATTAAATTACAAATCTCTCCCATGTGGTACATGGGAGATACATATCTCTTCTGGAGTAATCAAAGTCTAGGGTCCATTCTCAAAATCAAGGACATTCAAGTGTCCTACTTGGTAGAAGCTATCATGCAGGAACTAGGGTTGCCTAACACTAGAACACAGTTGTTAGAACTATCCACAAAAGGTGATCCTAAGGTGAAGAAGGAGTGGACCTAGTGATGCTATGGGGTTGACCATAAAGAGTATGACATGCTCATACTAGCCAAGTAAATCTATTTCAAAATTACAACCTATCATCTCAATCCAATGTTGAGGCCAAGCAAAGTGACTGCTTTCTCTACCTGAGCATGCATAGCTCTAAGTGAGAAATTTTCTATCAACCTTCCATAACTAATCTACTTAGAAATTGAAAAGTTCTTTAAAGAAAACAAATGTGGAAGGAAAACCTTGCCCTTTTTGTACCTCATCTAGAAACTTTGCAAAAGGGTAGGTATTGTCTGCTACTTCAATGACATAATTAGGCATGCTCCTTTGGCCTCATGGTTTAAGATAATGAAAGATAAGATGCTAGCAACAACCTAAGAAGAGGAGTAGCCACCACCATCACCCACTCAAGAAACAATGTCAAAGGCTTGCATAGCCATTAAGCACCTACACAAAATTTGAGAGTAGCTCTTAAGTGAGGAAGAGCAACATGCAGGAATGAGTGGGGTGGATCTATTTGTATACTAACCAGTGATGAGTCACCTAAATGAAATTTCTTGAATAGTTAGCTAGATGGAGAGGGGTGGACCAATTTTCTCTAGGCAACGAATGTAGTTGCCTGTGAGGTCAGATCCCAATGCTCAAGAGGTGACGGTGTCACTATCTCAATAACATATATTCCTAGAAATCTCTAGGAATCTTGCCACCTTCTTGGTGCATTTGGAGGATGACAAAGGGACAATTGTCTTGGTGATGCAGAACCAAGGGTAAGAAATAATGGCTAAAGCTATTGTTGACCATGTAGCCGAAGCATTGAATGCACTCATAGCATCTGTATCAGATGTATCTGCACTTGAAGACGTGTAGACATTTATAGGCATAGTTAACAAAAAGTTAAACATAACCTAGCATGAAGAATTGTTAGACTGAATGGTTAGGACTAGGCAACCAATTTTGGATATCTTTGATTTTCTTGAAGACAACACTACAACCTAGTTAGAGCTGCTAAACACAAGGCGCAAATACATCATTTTGGAGGGGCAACTCAAAATGGCTCAAAAATGAAAGCAACGCTTGGCCACTAAGGTTGCCAAACTACATGCCTAACTTTCCAATCTTGCAATCCTCAACCCAATAGTAACAAGAGATGAAGCTTTCCAATAGCTTTGAGAATGATTTAGGAAGGTTGAGGAGGAGGTAGTAATGACCATCTTCAACCAGTCCATAGCTAAAGCAAAAACGTATTCAATCCAAAAGGACTTAAGTTAGATGCGCTAGGTGAATTAGACTTTGACTGCTCAAAATCATCAGTTGTAAAATGTTTATGCTTAGAAGGAACAAATGCAAGAATATATTCATCAATAGTAAGAGCAGCTTGCTAGGGTGAATACTAAATTAAGGAGATTAGCTGCAAAGAATCAAAATCTATCAATGAAGGAAGTTTGTGCCTTTCACCAGAAGTCTAGCATCAAGATTGACACCTAGAAGAATGAGGCCCTCAACTTGGAAAAAGTGAAGAATCACTATAGAGACTAGGTTGGAATGTAGAAGGAAGTCAATGAGAAACATATCCATATCATGAAGGTGAAAATAAATGAAGCCCTCTAGTAACTCCAACAAGGAAGAGAGGTCTAGCAACCCATTGTTGATGGGATTGATGCCTACAACAAGGTAGAAATTTGACTAAAAGAGTTAGAAATAGAAGAGATGATAGAATATATAAAGTTGGCCAATCTCCATTATGCAAACCTAATAATGCTAATTGCCAGATGAATATGCTCAGAGTTGGAGAAGTAAGTGGTTAGCTTATATTTGTCATATGAGAGCTTGTATTTGTTATAAGAGGTAGAGTTTAAGCACCACAAAGACACCAAGAAAAAGCTTGAGATCACTAATGCTGATCTCAAAGGTCTCAAAGCAAAGTTCATAGATCAATGATCAACTACTAAGAACCTAGCCAAATAGATGAATGACTACTAGAAGTTGAAGGACATAGTCAGGGCATTCGACATTGAATGCAAACAATTCATTGCCTAGTTCGTCAATGTGAAGGAGTTATTTCCAACAATTCCATGTCCTTGGGATGTGCTTGTGCTGACCCACATCAATGAAGTTGCATGGATGGTGCACAATCCCAAAAGTAAGGAGGAGAAAATGAAAGTATTTTTGGATACTTTTTACCTCCCACCTAAAGTTGTAATAGCAGTAGGACAGTCGTAGCTACTTAGACTATTGCTCATGCATGAAGCTAGTGAAGGTCACTTGGAACCTCAGGAGCCACCACTACCTAGGACCATTTGATCTTCTCCACTACACTTAACACCATCAAGGAATGTGCTGTCTAATTTTGAAGAGTCATGTCATGGTGTTCAATTTTTTGTCTTGAACACTGCCATTTTTGTAATGTGTTGATCTGTACACTCGGGCATTCCATTTTTTGTCAAGTTAAGTAGTCTATTTTGTTTGAGAACAAGCCAGTCAATAACTTCATACCTTTTCAATTTTGTAAAAGAACTTAAGAAATAGTTTTCATTCAACTGTGAGGCTATGATGAGTCACAGTTTGGTTGGCTGCATCAACGAGGCCTAGTTAATGCATCATATCATGCATTGATGAGGCCCCATCCATGTAGTGTTTGTATTCAACTATAAATATGTGCCCACCAATGAAATTTATAGAAATAGAGATTTTTTAGTAGTGAAGATCTTGTAGTTTGTTTATTTGAGAGTTAGAATTTTCCTCATGAGTGTCCACAACAAGAGTCATTGAGTGTATGAATCTTTATTCGAGCATTGTTGTACCTAAGCATGATAGTGTGTGTGATAATAAAGATGAGCTTTCTGATAAACCTTGTAGCACGTTGGATAGATTAAATATTTTATCCATGCATTTAATGTTTTCAATTATTTATTAAATGTTTCTAGTAATTAAGTTAATGAAGTGATTAAGCAAGATGGATTAACCACATAAGTATAGCCACTTTGAGCGTAACATGTCTTCGCTTGGTAATCCTAGCAGCATTATCACTTGATATGCCTAGTAGCATAGCACTTGGCCACCTAACAGTGGATACATGAGTTTAGGACATGTATGGAAAATGGGACTAGCTGCTTATGTTAGAACTCGTTAGACATTAGTTAATTAGTTAGTCCAACCACTTTATTTCTTTAAGATCTAAGACCATAAAATACAAAATGATAAAAATTAGATACCTTAATTATACTTAACCATACTAGTGTACATCACAAGTGTAATTGGGAAGCTAATGATTGACCTTAAGGTAAGATTCACTTCCTAGAAGACTAGTGCACCAAAAATAATAAAGTCTATGAAATTTAACTGGATCACATGTGAATATTTTGTGATTCATATGGTTTGGCGTAGGGGTACCTTACCACTCATCATTGGCACCATTTTTGAGGGCTTTGTTCGTTAAAACATGCTCTATCTAGGATTAGTGAATATTAGTTATATCATTGGATGAACTCAAGGTCAACATCACTCTATAAAAACATATAAATTACTAAGCACATTGATAATTTTATTCATTTTGCAAAATGTCTTCTTCTTTCCAGAAACCCTCTAGACTTGAACAAGAAATTTCATAAGGACATTACTATTAAATTTCTCAAGATGCTTTTCAAAAAATGACATAAGCTCTTATGTGAAAAATAAATAGAAGTCTATAATTAAATGAAAATAGAGCTATAAGAGTAGTTAGAAAATCCAAAAATTAAATGCCAAGCACAATACTATTTAAACCATTAGTTTAGCAACTAAGAAAAAATAAAAAGAAAATAACTCATAGGATTTAAACAAAGCAGCTGAATTGATAAGGCAATTAGCAAGCCATTCTCACAAGTAATCTTCAATAATTATTTTTGATCTCCCTCTTTATTCTACCCTTTAAGCTCTTTTTATAATGGCTTCTAGGTAGTTACAATCATCATGGGAAATTAAGGTGTGTTATAACCACTATAGGAGTTAGTTATAGCCACCATACAAATTAATGAAAATTAGTTACAACCACCATAGTGTTATAACCACCATAGGGAAAGTTATAACTATAAAAGCTATAGTTATTAAGTGTCATGTTCCATAGTTACAATGACCCTAGTAGTTAGTTATAACTACCATAAATATTAAAAGTCATAATTGACAAGTGTTCTCTTCATAGAGGACATTGAAAAACTATCTTATAAATTGACTTTTTTCTTAAATAATAATAATAATATTTTTTTAAAAAATAAATACCCAACCTTGATGAACAAAATACTCAATGATGAACTAATTGTTGGTTGTAGTGGAGTTTGTGATGTCTCATGATCTGTAATTAGAGGTTGATGAGTAGCAAGTATACCCTACATCCAACCATACGAATTACTAGGATCCACTAAGAGATTCGGTCAAATTTTTCAAACTTTGGGTTTCTAAGTACACTGGTTCTAAGAAGTGAATCTAACTATTTTAATCATTGTCTTCCCAGTTCCACTTGTGAAGTGCAAGTGTATGGTTAAGTGTAACTGAGGCATCTAATTTTTATCATTTTATGATTTATTGTTTAATTGCCTAAGTGCTAGAAACAAAGTAAATTTAATATTTAATAATCTAATAATTAAGTATCAATTAACTAATTCTAACATAAGCATCCATTCTCACTTTTCGTACACATCCTAAACACGTTGAAACATTATAGGGTTATCAAGCGTTAAGCGCTACTAGGATTACCAAGCATGACATATGCTTGTAGTGGTCATACATATGTTCACTATTGAATTGATACTAATTAATTACTTAGAAACATTAAATTAAAGTGCATGAATACTAAATGCATAAGGAAATAATTAATCTATCCCAAGTGTTGCAAGGTTTAATCATAAAAAGCTCTTCTTTATTGCCATTCACACTGAAGTGCTTAGGTACATTAATGTTTGAATAAAGGTTCATATACGTTTTTGACTCCTACTATGGACACTTAGAAAATATTCTAAATTTTAGAGGAAGAAATTGTAAGATCTTCGCTAAAACTAAGGAAAGATTACCATAAATGTGATGGGTAGGCACACATTTATAGGTGATGATAGGATGCCACACCAATGGATACATGTCAAAGTGTTAAACCCTACGTTGATAGGATCATGTCGATGAAATCTCAAAATGAAAACTCATCATTGAGTTCTTTATAAAATTTTGGAAAAGTATGAGATTATTGACCAACTATAAAAACACAAAAAAAGCATAACAAAAAATGAGTATCCAAGTATATGGATTTACAATCATTACAAGAATTAATGTTATGGATAGAAAAATTAAACACCAAGACAAAAAATAACAATCACAACTCCTTAGAAGGCTTGAAGATGATGAAGAAAATTAGATGGTTCTAGGTAGTGGAGGCTCTTGAGGTTCCAGAGTACCTTCTCATGCTTTGAACACATGTGGTTTTTGAGGTAGTTATTGTGGTTATCGTACTACTACTACAACTACCAATGAAAGAAAGAAAGCATCTAACAATGCCTTGATCTTCTTCTCCTTACTTTAGGGATCATTCATGGTCCATGCTACTTCACCAATATGGATTAAAACAGAAATATCTCATGGATGGGGCATTGTATGGAATAGCTTCTTCATGTTGACAAACTAGGTAGCGAACTATTTGTGTTCAATATCAAATGCCTTGAGTGCATTTTATAGCTCCTTGTATCATTTATTCTTTTGGCCAAGTTCTCAGTAGTTGATCTTTGATATGTGAATTACTCTTTCAGAATGTTGAGTTTGGTGTTTACAACCTCAAGCTTTTTCTTGGTCTCTTTATGGTGCTTAAACTCTATCTCATACAACAAGTACAAGGTGGCCACCTACTTATGCAACTTTGACCATAGCCTTTTAGTAGTCAACATCACCAGTTTTGCATTTTAGGGATTGGCAAGCTCCATATATTTAGTCATTTTCTTAATTTGCAACTCCTTTATGTGAATTTCAATTTTGTTATATCCGTTTAGCCCATCAAATATAGGCTACTAGACAATGACTCCTTGCTAGAGTTTTTGGAGGGCCTCATTTACTTTTTCCTTTGATAATTGGATATGATTCTTATTGATTTCTTTTTGCAATTCCACTTAGTCCATGTAGTGATTTTTTACCCTCTCAAACTTGAGTGCCTCATTCTTCTAGACGGTAATCTTGATTGTAGATTTCTAGTGGAAGTTACAGACCTCTTCCATTGATAGGCTTTGGTTCTTTGCTAACAACCTCCTTAGTTTAGCTTTCACCCTAGCAAGCTACTCTTATTGTTAATGGATGAAGTTAGACATTCATTATTTCTGTGCATCAACATCTCACTGGTGATGATTTTCTGTGGTTAGGGCCTCATTTTTTTGATGCATTTGGATCAAGTCCTTTTGAATGTTATGCATTTTGGAATTGGATAAGGAGTGGTCAAAGACTACCAAATATTTGAAATTTTCAACCTCTTTGATCTTTACTTGAAGTGGTTGAAGTCTTCATCTTGTGTTATTGCTTAGTTGAGCATTGCAGGATCAATGAGGTGGGCTCTCAATTCGGCAACTTCCATAGCCAAGCACTAATTCTTAGCTTTGGCTATTTCAAGTTGCTCCTCCATGATGATGCATATGTGCCTTACATTGAGTAGCTCCAACTGTGTAGTAGTGATGGTATTTGAAAGGTCAAAGACATCCAAAATCAATTGCCTAGTTTCTACTAGTGGGTCCAACAATTCCTGATGCTAGGCTATGCTCAATTTTTTACTAATGATACCTGTAGACGTTTGCACATCTTTAAGTGTAGTAACATTTAGTGCATTGAGTGTTTTGACCACTCTGTCAGCAACCACTTTAGCTACTATCTCCTACCCTTAGTGTTGCATCACTAGAACAGTGTTTCCCTCACCCTTCTCCAAAAGCACTAAAAGGTAGTGGTATTCCTAGAGATGTCTGGGATTGATACTATTGTAAGAGGGATACTATAGCCTTTTGGGTACTTGGTTTTTACCTTGTGAACACCTACATGCATTAGGCTAAGAAAATTGGTGCCCCATCCTTCATTTGTCTTATGGTTTAGGCCACTTCATTGAGGTGGCTCATGGTTGGTCTATACATTGATGGATTAGTACCATTTGTTCCTACTTGCTACTAATGCTATTCCAATAACTACTCTTGGAGTTTATGCATATGCTCAATGATAGTTTGGATCTTTAGCATTGTCTCATGAGTGGGTGGTGGAGGAGGTGGTGGTTGCCACTCCTCTTCCTAGATCACCTTTGCAAGCACTTGATCCTTCATCATCTCTACCCAGGAAGTGTTTAGAGCACGTTGGACTATGTTGTTAGTATAGTTGATTATGCCTCTCCTTTTGCATAATTTTCTAATGAGGCATGGAAAGGGGAGTGCCATCCTTCCACATTCATTCTCCTTGAAGTGCTTCTCTATCTCAAGATAGCTTAGTTGTGGAAGGTTGACAAGAAATCTTCTACTTAGAGTGATGCATGTGCAGGTGGAGAAGACAATGGTTTTGCTAGGCCTTACCATTGGATTGAGGTGAAAGGTCATTATTTTGAAACATGCTTGTTTTGTTGTGGTGAGCACACAAACTCCTTATGATCCACTCCATAACACCACTGTGTTCATTCTTTCTTGATCCTTGGATCTTCCTATGTTGGAATTTCTGCAAGAGTGATCCTAGTTTTAGGCAACCTAGGGGCCATAAAGATTTCTTTCACTGAGTAGGACATGAATATGTTTTTGATTTTGACTATGGAATTGGTGTGCCTATTATTCCAAAAAAATTATGTCTCTTCCATGTACCACACCCTGTTGGAAGTGATGATGGACCATATGGGAGAGCTTTGTATTTGAGTCTTTACTTTTGGAGGAGAGAACTCCAATAAGTGTTCAAAGATTAGCTCTTGAAGCACAAATTTTTGAACCTCCTTGGATACAATTTACTTGAGGTAGGTGTTCATTAAGATGACCTCAAGATTCAATCTTGGCCCTATTGCCTCATTTGGATGTGACTGTTCTGTCTTAGTTACTTCAAGAATCTATCTGAAAAATTCCACCTTGGGCTCCTCCCCAAGAGGTTCCATTGTATGGGTTTCTACTACTTGCTCCTAGGATTATTCTTGGCCTCTTTTGGTTCTTGAATGTTTATCCCTTTTTTGGGATGGCCCTCCCTCCTGCATGTGCTTTCTTTTTGATATCATATGTGGTTACAACATAATCGAGGATTAGCATGTGCTATGTAACCTATAATATTTAAGTATCTTATCTCATTGGCTAGTTATACTTTGGCTAAGTTATGACCATGGTAGATTGATTATTTTAATATTATTTGGTTTATAAGATCATTGGAGTTTTTTAGAAGGGTTTAACTTTCATAAATTGATGTTTTTAATGTTAGTTTATTAGTTAAACCTTTTTGAGGATAAGAAAAATTTGAAAAACATTTCCATCAATAACCTAAGGTTTGTGACCTCCATGATGTAGAGCTTACCTCTAGTTGTTGCAAGACTAAAGAATTGGGTTAATTGGATAAATGGTTTGGAAGTTATGGCTTTTAGAAGGTTCTAGACTCTAAAAGATTCAAAAGCTCCTCCCTTGTTTGAGATCAAATGTAAAAAATTATTTAGTATGGCAATGTGTTTATAGGATTTTTGAAAATATGAAGAAAAATAAAGAGTTTAAGCATGAAATTGGGGTCCTTAGAGAGCTAGAAAATCCATGAACATGATGAAACATAGGAAGAGGGCTAGACTATTCACGAAAAAGAAGTTTTAGGCTAGAGGATGAATTTTTGTTGCATAAATGCCATTAAGGAGCACATAATTGGATGCAATCAATGGGATGAACAAAGGATTTGATTGTGAAAATACTTAAGGATAAGGAACTTAACTAGCCTAACCAAGAGAAATGCAAGTGGGTCCTTTCCAAAGTAGGATTATGTCCTTGTTGTATACTCAAACTAAGGAGTTCTTGGGCCTTGTAGTTGATTAATGGTTATGGAAAGTTAAGAACATAATCCTAAAGAATCTACCTAAGAAATTCGACACATCAAACTAAGACATTAAACAAAACATGAAATATTGGTAGTGAGATAAATTACAAGGAGCGTAAGTGGAGGAGAGAGAGAGAGAGAGAGGAATGGAGTTCCAAATCATTTTCACATGAAGTCCCTTGTGGATTTTGTGATTAAATGACCTAAAAAGTTCATTCTTAGTCAAGATCAAAACCAATCACTTCTAGTGACTTCACATCGACACTCTTAGATAAGTCCATCCCTTCAAGACATAAGAATGCTCCCATAGATTAATTACCATTCCTTATAAAGAAGAAAAGAGAAGTAGGAAGTGAGATGGGCCTTAGTTAGAGGGGATCTTCAAGCATGGGTAAGATGACTTTCTAGTCCCATAGGTAGGGCTTGTAGCCCATTATTAAGATTAAGGGGTGTGCTTTGAATTCCCATAATTTTTTTTTTGATTTTATAGATTTTTGGATGGAAACCACACCATGTAAAGACTTTGAATTTCTATTATTGGTTGATAGGGAAATGGTAAGAAATTCATGAAAACATCCATGTAATCAAGAGGGTAGAGAGGTACAAAAATCATTGAATCCCCTTGAAGTTAGATATCAATTCATTTAATCCTTCCAAAGTTTGGAAACTACCAAGATCAGAAGTTCATTAAAGGTTCTTATTAAGAATGGGGACCTCATATTGCCAAAACAAGCAACACCATAAAGTTTTGTAGATGGGTGGATGACACGGATACACTACCTATTCCATGAAAAGGAAATCATGTCTTAGTTATGAATATCAAAATTCAAAGATAGAATTTAGACATTAGTAGTTAAATAACATTAAGTACAAACCACCATTAGCAAACAACTATAAGATCACTGTGTCTTGTTGGCAATAAAGAAACAAATCAAAAAATTAGAAAAAACAAGAACAAACACACCAAAATAAAGTAAAATATAAAGGAAATTGGAAAATATGTAAGAAAGAGAAAACATACTAAGGATGATGTAAAACAAAAAGGGTAAAATAACAGGAAGTGTAAAATAAAAAAGTGTAAAAACTAAGGAGCCACTTCAATTGATCAGCATGGATGACCATCTCTCCCACAATTGAGTTGAAAAGAGGAGATTCAAAATGGTAAGTGAGGTTATCCATCCAAAGAGGTGTTGTTAGCATTAGTTCTATTGAGCTCATGGAAAGGTTTAACTTATTTTGTGTTGATTAGTAGTTTCTTGTTTAGGCTTTCAAGTTTATAGATTAACATGACCCTAGAAGGAAAGGTTTCATAGATGATATAAGGCTCTTCCCAAAATTTTTGAAGATTAGTTCTTTGTGGTACATGTGTGGGGTTCCATTAAAGGACCTTTTCTTTCACTTAAAATTTTACTTTCCTTATTTTGAGGTCATGGCATTTCTTGTTGAATGCTTTGTGCACTTCATAAAAAGATTGGGCCACTAATCAATTCTCATCTAGCATGTTAAGTTTTATCAATCTCTTTTTCTATGCTAGACTAAGGTCAAGGTCACAGACCAGTGAAAGTGTAAAGAGCTTGGATTGAATAAGAAGATTTAGCAATTTTTTATACACCAACACATAGGGAGAATAGCCTATAGGGAGTTTCTAGGTGGAGTGGTAGATCCAAAGTGCATTATTGAGTTTCATGCTCCAATCTCTCTTATATTTGCTAATTTTTCTTGTTAAGATCTTAGTGATCTCCCTATTTGTAACCTCAACTTGACTATTGGCCTGGGGGTGGTAGGATGTTATTAATTTATGTTCTACCCCTAAGCATTGCATAAGTTTTTGAAAGGTGGCACCTATAAAATGAGTACCATTGTTAGAAATTAATGCATGTGGCATCCCAAACCTATTTACAACATTTTGTTGTAAAAACTAAATGACTATAAAAGATATATAGTCAATGACGACTATTGCTTTTGCCCATTTTGTACAATAGTTAACAAGGACTATGATGTATACCTTTCCATTTGACAAAGGTATCATCAGACCCATGAAGTTAATGCCCCAAATGTCAAAGGATTCTAGTGGTTGGATCCACTATGAAGGTCTCTCCATATGAGCAGTCATTCCATCATCATGTTTGCAGTGTTCATAAGAGTAGATGAATTGGTGAGCATCCATTAAACATTTTGGTTAATAGTACCCTACCATTAAGATCTTAATGGTGATGCATCTCCTAACATAGTGGTCCCTTCAAGGACCATCATGAGCATCTTGAAGAATGCATAATTGATCAACATTAGGGACACACCAATGAACTAGGCCATTGGTGCATACCTTATAAAAGTGTCCATTGATCTTAGGAAGCATTTCACTTGATGAAGAAATTATTATTTCTTCCTATGATCCAACTCTTATGGCATCTCCTAAGTGAGAAGATAAGTGAGAATGCCATTGTACTAGTTAGGCTCATTGGGCACTTGTTTCATTTATAGCATCAACAAAGAGGAGTTCATTCAGAAATTGATTAGAAAGTGGGCTCTCATCCTCTTTGTTATCCCATCACAACCAAGATAAGTGATCGGCAATCACATTCTTGATTTACTTTCAATCTACCATTGTGAGATTAAATTCTTGCAAAATGATAAGCCACCGCATGACATGGGGACTCACCATCAATTTGTACATTAGGAATCAAATTGCACTATGGTCTATGTGCATGAACACCTTGTACCCAAGCACATTGTGCTTGAATTTCTCCAAGGCATATACCACTACCATCAATTATTTTTTTGGTTGTGATGTAGTTCAATTATGCACTAATAATGTTTTGGCTTGCACAGTGGATGTAGTAAGGATGTTTCTAATCATCTAACTATGTGAACATAACTCCCAAAGCATAATTTGATGCATTTTTCATGTTATGAAATGGTTTGGACTAGTTAGGTGCTCGTAGAATTGGAGTTTCTATAAGCTTTTGCTTTAGTTTCTAGAATGCATTCTTGCAGTCCTCAGTCTAGATGAATAGAGCATCCTTCTTTGTAAGCTTTACCAACTATTTAGTGATTTTAGAGAAATTCTCTATGAAGTGCTAGTAGTAGTCAGTGTTACCAAGAAATGATCCAACATCTTGGATAGTTGTAGGTAGGCAAGTAATTTCTTGGATGACCATTATTTTTCAGGGTCCACCTTATTCCTTGCTTGTGATATTTTATGCTCCAAGACAATGCCCTCTTAGACCATCAGATGACTCTTTTTCCAATTGAACTAAAGGTTTTCCTTCACATATCTTTTTAGTGCTTACTTAAGGCAGTCTAGGACTTGATCAAATGTAGTGCCATAGGTGGAAAAGTCATCCATAAGGACTTCCAACCCATATGGTGATCAAACTTTGGTAGTTTGATCACTCCAAAGATAGAATATTTTCCATGTGTCCATAGTAGGAGTCCCCAAGTGAACAGATATTTATTCGAGCAGCTTTATACTTGAACGCAAGTTGTGTATGGCAATAAAGATGAGCTTTGTTTATAAACCTTGCAGTGCATGGAATAGTTTTATTACATGTTATTTATTACCTGCATTAGCACAACATGGGTACGACTTGGTTACGAGCATTGACAAATGTGTACGGCTAACCAAGGAATCAACTACTCATCATGATTAGTCTTTCTCACCCTCAACTGCTAGAATACGGGATTAGTACGACTTGATTACAAGCATCTATGGGTATGTACGGCTAGTCAAGGAATCAGCTGCTCATCACTTTTAGGCTAGTTAAGTGCCTTAGTACGACCACTTCGAGCACGTGAGTTACATGTGGTGATCCCAGTAATGATTAGCGTTTGGTAGCCATAGTTGCATAGTTCAAGGTGTGTACGGTGAGTGGGAATGGATGCTGACGCTAGTTAATTTAGACTAGGTCCTTAGTTAGAGTTAATTAGCTCTCTCAACCCTTCACCCTTTAGCATAGGAGAAAAACCATAAAAGACCATAAAAATCATATACCTCAGACTTACTTAACCATACACCGTGACAACAACAAGTAAGTCTGGGAAGACAACGAATGATTAATCCCAAGTGTTCCATGGGGCGTTTAGGCATTTGGTCTGCGGAGTTCAACCGGATCGTGCGTGCTACGCTCATTTCATTTGGTTGAGTGTAGGGGTACCTCGCCACTCATCACTACCAAAGATTGCCTTGCTACCAAATAAAAATTATTATCTTCTATGCTAAACATCAACAATCTCTCCTTATAATGGAAGGAAATATGTATTCTTCATTTTTGTCTTGTCCTTTCTTTGTTACATTCCTTTTAAATACTTGAGGAGATGCACATGTGCTTACATGTAATATGGTCTTGGTTTTTGCATGAATCTAGATATATATGATGTTGCACATTTTAAATCTTATCTACAGTGGTAGAGAAATTAAAGTGATCCAATCATAGTACTATACATTGTTGCATCCATAAGAGAAGTCTTATCTTTGCTAGTTAACTTTAAATTATATGGTAATGGAGTGTTGAATTACTTCTTATCCTTTAGATTGAATTTTTTAATGATGGAATTTACATATTTGGCTTACTAAATATTCATTCCCTTATTATTTTATTCACTTTAATTCCAAGAAAGTATTTTAGCTCTTCAAGGTTATGTCTTCTAGATTTAGCTTTCATGTCTTTCTTGAAATGTAGTGCTAGCCTTCATTACTAGATATAAGGATAATACCATCTACAGATAATGATATGATGATGAATTCTTCTCCTTCCTTCTTGAAATATATTGTTGGTTTAAACATGCAATTTTAATAATTATTTTTGGTGATATAGCCATTAATTATTTAAAACCAAGCCTTGGGTACTTGCTTTAGCCTATATAAAGCATTGTTGAGTTTATAGAGTGTGTTCTCTTTTTCATTAATAAGATTACCTTCAAGCTAGTAGATGTATACTTCTTCTTTGATGGATTTGTTTATAAATTCTTAGTTGACATCCATTTTTTAACCTTTAAATTTCTATATGTTACTATGAATATAATAAGCTTGATAATTTCAAATTTGGCCATCACCATAAAGATTTCTTCATAGTCAATGTCTTTCTACTAGTTGAATCCTCTTGATAGAAGTCTTTATTTTTATGTTATGATTTCTTATTTCTCATTATACTTTGTTTTATACAACCACTTACAATGAATAACACATTTATCTTCTAGTTTGTGCACTAATTCCTATGTGTAATTTCCTAGGATGGCATTGTACTCTTTATCCATAGCTTCTTTTCAAGCATTTAATTTCATGGCTTCATTAACATTGGTTGGTTCTCTTGAGACTAATGAATATTTCATATTTATAATACTATGATATTGTCTAATTATTCTTTTCTAGCATTTTAGTGTGCAGATGATCTCTTTGAACCCAAGGTCTTAGAGTTTCATATTTTTTTTTGATTTCTCTTGTTGTTTGAGAAAATCACTTATACCAAAATTTGTCTCATAAAATATAACATCTCTTGAAACATGTCATTTTTGATTGGTTGGGTTGCACCTATATCCACTAGTGTGAGAATCATAGATAAGAAAAATTCATTTCTTTCTTCTATCTTCAGGTTTGCCAATGAATTATATTGGGGTATTTACATAGTAATGACAATCAAATATTCTCATATGATTTAGGTTAGAAATTTTGTTATATAGAACTTCATATGGAGATCTATCTTCATTTCTTTTGATAATGATTTGATTAGAAATGAAACACAAAGATGTGAGAGCCATACTTCAATATTGGTTAGGTAGTAAGGCATGCTTTAGTAAGCACTTTACCATATATTGTATTGATATATTTTTTCTTTCAGCTACTCCATTTGATTGTAGGATATATTACTATATAATTTGATGAAAGATACCATTTTTTTTATAGAAATTATTAAGTTTTTTATTTATGAATTCATCTACTTTTTTCTGATCTGGTTGCCTTAATCTTAACATTCATGGAGTTTTAAATCAATTTGTGGAAAGCTTTAAAATATTTCATGGCTTCATTCTTTTTGTTAAAATTATCAGTTGAAGTATATCTTCAGTGGTTGTCTACTATAACCATGAGTTAATTTGTTCCTCATATTGAAAGAGTGGACATTGGCTCAACAAGATTCATGTACAAAAGATCAAATGATTTTTCCTTTTTTATCATGTAAGAGTTTTGAGGAGAAATAATATGCATTTCTTGTATGCAAGTCTCATGTTTTTCTTTAGGAGTATTTAAAATATTTATTCTTGTTCCTATTTTTTGTTTGTTTATTCTTTCATTTTTTAATAGGAGACATGACTGAGCCATCTATTTCAAATTTTGGATTTTCTAAAATCCTCATTATCCTTTTCCTTAACTTCATATTTGTTTAGGATTTGACTGAATTTGGTGGTAAGGAAATGATTTTCTATAGTAGTATTGTTATTATGATATCTTCTTTTTCATTAAGATAGTTGCATTCAAGAGAATATATTTTATTATTGAAGGATTTTAGTTTCATAATTTCTTCACCATTGGGTTTATGGATAATGCAAAAATTACACTTAAAACTAACACTATTTCCTCCATTAGAGACTTGTTCAAGAGAGATGAGAGGATTGGAAAGATTAGGAACATAATACACATTGGAAATGGTGACTTTTTCCCATTGTTTATTTGAACTATATAATCTCCAATTTATTTTAGGACTAAGTATTTTCCTTCTCCATTTTTAATGTTTACAAGACTAGTATTTGTTTTGTAACTTAGAAGATAATTTTTGTAGAATATCATGTGGTTAGAACACCCATTTTCTACAATCCAAGAATCTTGCTCTATTTCTTTATATGAATTGAAGGCTACATAATTACCTAGATCTTCTTCTTGAGTATACCTTTGAGATGATGAGAGAGTATTTTATAAAGTTTATCCATGTATTATTTCAAAAACAATTTTAATCCACCATTAGCTATAGTACGACCTTTTATTTTTCAAAAGTTGTAATATGGTACTAAGTATTGATCTTATCTGTCTTCTAGATTGATTCCATTTTTCTCTTTCTCTTCCTCTTGTATTTTGACCACCATTTAATTTTTAAGTTTGTTTCATGATCTCTATTTTGATAATTGAATATTCCTCTTCCTTTGAATCATCCTTATCTACCTCTTCCTCTTTGGTTAGTTATGTAGGATTGATCATATTCACTAGATTATTTTTTATTATTCATAATTTGTAGGTTTTAACTTGAAAAATTAATTCATTGACACTAAGCATGTTGAAGTACTTTGAAAAAGTAATGTTTTTGATCATATTTTTAAATCTTGGATATGTGTAGAGAGCTTGAACAACTTTTTGAATCTTTTTTCTTAATAGTGTATCCACATCCATATTCATCTATTTTCATAAGCTATCATACATTCTAATAAAGAAGTGTTCAACACTTTCATTTCTTCCTATTTCTATGGTATTGAATTTCTATTTTTATGTTAGTTGCTGCATTTGCTAATTTTTAAATCTTCCTTTGTATTCTAATTGCATATTATCCCATACATCTTTGACAATACTATAAACATTGTATCTATCAAAAATAACTTTTGAGATAGTAGATAATATTATCATAAGAGCCAAATTATTTTTCTACTTTATATCATATTCTTTAATTTATATTCTTGGAAATATTAGAATTTTTTTTTGAGAAAAAGAAGTGCTAAGAAAGATATCTAAAAGCTAAGGTTATATTATATTCTTTTCAAGATCTCATAAGTAGCAATAGTTCTCATAGTACAAAGTTGAGAGATAACTTAAAATTTATTAAGTTTCTTATGCTAAAAATTTAACTAAATATTTCCATAGATATTATATTTCAAAGAAATTTGACATCATATCAAATTGTTTTGAGATGGAGGAAAAATAATCTAATCATTAACTATCATTCATTCTGGGAAAATTTTGGGACTTAAGATATTTGGCAAATTGTAGAGTAAAGTTTTTCCAAATTATGATAGATATTGATGTGGATTTTTAGCTACATATAGCCACCTTTTCTAGCTTTGAAATAAATCTAGAATAAATGAAAGATATTTCAACATGGATGATATATAATCAAAATAGTGAATGACCATAATTTTAACTATTCAACTTCCATGGTTAAGTAAATAATAATGAATGATATTAATAAATGTTGAGAAATTGATTAGTTGATGAGTTAATGTTGAAGGAGTAAAATTATTGCTTAAATTATGTTGATGATTAATTATTTAAATTTTCAAGAGATTTCTTGGTTCTATATGTGATAAGTGAGGCAAAGTTTACTAAAAATAATATAATATAATCCCAATGATAAAATAAGCATAAAAATTATATATATATATGCATTATAGTGAAAATAATATTAAAATTATCCATGAATCTAAGAAATTCCTATATTTTATTAAAATAAACTTCTATTATATAATAACAACAATAATTATTTTATTCTACTCTAAAAAACCAATAGTGGCATCCTTCTAATGATTCTTCTAGAAGAGATGAATTTCATCTAAGTACCACTTCTTACTGGTTGAAATGATGGATTAAAGAGAAAATATTTGTAATTATTCATTCATGTTTTTAAAAGTGAACTCCAAGGATGTTCCACAGTTGAGGTCATCTTATAATTCTTCATAGACTTTCTTTTTCTTGATCTTTGCCAAGTGCACCTGTATGAGTGTAGTGCTTGAAAAATTTGACGTTGGAAATTTGAAGGATTTGACATAGAATAGTTTTGAATTTTAGATCCATGGGCCTCAAAAAAGGATTCAGAGTACCCTAGACAGTCTTGCACCTAGGGACTTATAAATTTGTTACCAATTAGAATATAAAGATGAGCAAAATGTGTGGAATGGTGGTTCAAGAACAAGATTCTAGAATGAGAACAGAGAAATAAATGATATAATGTAGTTAAAAAAAGAAAATTGAAACTTTTTATTAATGCACTATAAAAGTAAAAATTTATAAAATATAGGTTGTGGCTTGTAAATGCCTAAGAACACAGAGATATCTTTGATGTTTGATGTAGACAACAAGGTGTATTCTATCACAAGATCTATACTTGTTCTTCTCTAATCAATCTACTCTCAAACCTTGTTTTGCCACAAGTTTTCTTTGCTCTAGATGGTCTATGGTGAGGGAGAAATGGTTTTGGACTTTTGGAAATCTACACCACTCTGAAAGTTTCAAATTCATCTGAATGACAAAAATCCAAAATTCTTTGCAATGAAGAAAATTCTTATTTAAATAGGCTATGGGTCCTTGATTTGCTTCAATTAATTCTACCATAATAGTTAATAGATTTTTGACAAATTCTATCATTTTCAAAGCACCTTTTTACAACATGTGGAACTACAATGCTTAGCATGTGAGATTGAAACCCAATTCTTACACATTGTGTTCATAAGTTGCCTGGTGTGTGGAACTACAATGCTCAACATGTTAGATTAAAATATCAAATTTTATTACTCTTGAAGCACTTTTAACCTTTCACAAGTTGAAATACATGAAATTTACAACTTCCACAAGCTGGAATACGAGGCATTGACAGCTTATGAAGCCTTTTCTTAGCCTTCACATACTAGGATGTATGATATCTATAGTGTGTGAGTTGTAAATCTCATTTTTTTAGATTGAAAACTACCTTAAATTTCATCCATAAAAGGTCATAATGCCATGTTTTTTGGGGAAAAACAAGGACATTATATCTACTTTTATATTTCCATCAAATTATAAAAATTTTGGCTATAAACTACAACATGAATTTTCTTTGGGATGTTTTATTGGCCCCTCTTTGTTGATGTTTTGAGGATTGACTAGAGAGACATTAACAAAGAATGTGAAGCACCATCATAAGTTCATCACCAATGCTCCCTTCCCATGGTTGATCTTGTAGTTGTCAAACCATGCTCAGAAGTGCTTGTGAAATGAGATCATGATTGGAGTATTATGAGTTTGGGATGAGATAAAGGCTATATTTGTTATTAAGAAATGTTCACATGGGTTAACAAAGAATTCCAAATGTTGACATCATGCCTATGGTATGGCAGTGATATGCTTGTTGATTGAAGTGATCTTGATGCTTTATGTTTAGAATACTAGGACTCTACTCTTAGGATTTTTTTGTCATTAGGCTTCTGCCTTTATTTGTTTGGAGTTGTTAATTTGACTTTAGGCTTCAATGACCTTTTATATTTCTTGGAAATTTGCTTCATAATTTTCAAGGGGAGAAACCTTCATTGGGTTTCATTTCCAAGGTTGAATTTTGTTTTTATTCTCTAGTTGAATGATATGTGTTACATTCAACGAGCTTGACAATGGAGTATGTCAAAAGAAATGTCATGTGGCCATGGTGCATGAATGTCAAAAATAGGTCTTCATTGTTAACAAGGTAAGAAAAGTTGTAATTGGGCTGTGGGATTATGGCTCAAGAGGAGTAATGGAAGTGATGTGAGGCAAGTACTCTCTACATACCAAGATAAGATAACCAAATATTGTGCATTGAGATCATGTCATGACTCAATGATACAATGAGTTGCATCCTTATGATGACTTCAAGCTTCATCCTATAAGCAAAACTATAAGAGGACAAGAAAAAAAATCCAAGAATGCATGTTATTACAAGAGATTGCATAAGGCCACATGAGATAACAAGAAAAATATGTCATTGTAGTTTACAATCAGTACAACATGATAAATCTATATTTTGTTTCATAGATTTATACAAAATTTTTAGTATCTTGTTATGTTAAAAAAGAAAGAACAAGAGGTTACACAAACTCTTTTGTTGTAGGCTACAAAGGTTATCAATGCCCATCATTTGTTCATACGTACGAACAAAGACAAAAAAGAGCTATAGGAAAATAGGTTAATGTTAGACATAATAAGATTTGAGATAGGACTAGTTGACTAGATTGACCAATTCATTCCCATCCATGTGTATCAATCTAAATGGCCCATTGCCATAAGATTTAGTAACCAAGAAAGGTTTCTTTCAACTGGCCAAAAGCTTTTTTGCATGTTCATGAAAAATCTTAAGAATGAGGTCTCCTTCCTTGACTTTTCATCTTAGAAATTTGTTCTATTTTATAGCCTCATTAATGATGTTTATCATAGTTTTCTATCTATCCCTTATAGAATCCTAGAAAATTGGTGTACAACAAGGTTTACCATATAGAACTTCATAAGATGTTGATCTCAAGCTAGACTAATAACTATTATTGTAAGAAAACCCTACCAATGAAAAACTTTTATTCAATCCTTTATTATAGTTCAAAGAACATTCTTAAAGCATATCTACTAGAATCTAGGTCATCCTATCTACCTTTTCATTTATCTATAGATGATATGCTAAGTTGAGATTCAATGTAGATCCCAAACTATTCGTAAAAGATGATGAGCAACAAGGTACCCCTACACCCAACCATATGAATCACAAGTGTTCATGCACAATCTGATCAAATTTTGTGGATGGGACTAGTTGTGCATCTAAATTGTTATGCCTTGATTGCAATTTTCTATCTTCACACTTGGACTAGTGGTAGTCTTATCACATATGATTTAGTCCAAAGTGAGGCATATAATTCTTGATGTTGTTTAGTCCTAAGCTACTCCTAATGGTGATAAAGAAACTAATTATTTAATCTAAATAACAATCAAAAGTAAAGTCTAACTAGCCAACGTGTGATGAGTATTCATTCCTAACCTTCCATAAATGTCTTGGACTTTGTATAACTATTGCTAGGATTACCAAGCATACCATCACTTTGTGTACCAAATGATAACAATGTTGCATTACCAAGTAGTTATACTTAAGCACTCGCTATTAGTTGTACTCATTATGCTTAATGATAGAAATAGTAAAGAGTAATAAATGACAACATTAACTAAGGAAAACATTAAACAGTTAAGAAATCAACAATAATAAAGCTAAGTGGATGTTGTAATGATGGAAGTAATCTTGATCTTTATTGCTGAACATGTAACATGTCCAAGTATGTCACACTCGAATAAGGATGTCATATACTCACTTAACATCACACTGCGGACATGCACTGGAAACTAACAAAACTTGAAATCTATCAGAATATATAAATTTATCCCTCTATCTCCTATATTCCAACCATGCATCCAAGTGTGGTATTTATAGGTTGGCACAAAAGGGGTGATATTGGATCATTGACGTTGGAGGTTGTGCCTTGATATTGGATACCCAACATTATAGCTTTGATATCAAATACCTGATCTCACAGCCCTACAAAACATGACTCATCATACCCCCATGACTAAATGAAAGCTTTTTCTCAAATTAAAAAAATTGAGGAGCATGTTCTTTACAAAATATTAAAATGGTATGAGATTATTGACTAACTCAAATAAACACACAACTTGACTCTTTCATGTTGTAGTGATGTTTTACAAAGAATGGACACATCATGAAAAAATAATAAAACAACAAAATTAATGAGGTTCATGTAGTTCCCCAAGGTAGTGGCTCTTCTATGGGCCACTTTCTGTTGTTATTTAGGAGTGCTTGCAACTTCTCCTCCTCCATTCTTGGATCATGTACCATCCAGGCTGATCAGGTGATGTGTGCTAGAACTGGTACATACCATAGACATGGCTGTTGCAAGAACATTTGATTTTCTTTCATGTACCATGCTATGAACTAATAAAGTTCCTCCTTGAAATCTTTGGACTTTTCTTTTAATTCATGATAATCGGTTAATCTTTTGGCCAGGTTCGAAGCTATATCTCTTTGCCTATGTTAGCGAGCCTTAATTGTTTTCAATTCTAAGTTTGTTACGTGGAGTTTTTGTAAAGCATTTTTCTTGACTACAAACTCTTGTTTGTATAAGGCATAAGTGGCTACTACTTATTATTGCAAGTCATTTCTAGGCTAACCTATTGTTAACATGGAAAGGTTGGCATAGTGAAGGTTAGCCAATGCCATGTACTCTTTCAAATCTTCAATCTGCAGGTTCTTGTTCTTTACTTCCACTTGGTGGACTAGGGCATAACTATCCAAGATGCACTACCAGTTAGGATTCGACATTGACATGAAACTAATGATGGTCTTTGCCATCTGGATTTATTTTTTATTAATCTATTTAAACATGCCAATCTAGTCTTGGAAGTGCTCCTTCAACTTCTCATGCTTCTTGACCTCATTTTTACCATGCAATTATATTAATTGCAAATTTTTGGCATATTGCATGGACCTCCTCTATTCAAAGGGTTTAGTTTTCTCTAGCCAATCTACTTATATCCTGGTTGACCCTTAGAAGTTCCTTCCTAAACTGGTGGATGGCTTCTTCCAAATTTTTTTTCTATTTATTAACAATGGTCAACCTAGCTTTACTAGTAGTAAGCTACTTGTTCTCCTCTTGTGCAGTGGTTAATGCCTTTTTATGGGCATATGCTTGGGCTTCAATGGATGTGGCATTCTAGATCACTTTCTCCATTTCTTATTCAATAGCTTTATTCTATTTAATCAATTAGCCAAGCTGATCTATTTAGAGGTGTTTCAATTGGTTAGGTGTAATGAATTAGGAAGAATCCCTTCATTCAACTCTTAGGATGATGAGCTCTTATTACAATCTATGCACTTCTACTCCTACATGCTCTACCTTGATCTCTGCCATAACCAATTTTCCTTTTGTGAAAATGAGGTTGGATTATAATACAATGACATCACTGGAAATGTCAAACATTTGTGCATCTTTAGTTCCAGTCAAATCTACTAGGGGCACAATAGGCACATTAAAGGATTCTTTAATGTGATCTATGATAACTTCTATTATTCCTGCCACATCTTGGTGTTGCATGACCATGACTATGACACCTTGTTTTATTTCAAGCACCACTTAAAAAGATGTAGCATTTCCAGAGATTTGTTGTGACCATTGGGCCTCTTCTCTTAATTGGAAAGAGATCTATCCCTTGATGGATCAACAAAAATTGTCAGCTAAATGACATCATTTATGATTTGGAAGAAGTTTGATTCATCCATACTTTTCCAACTAAGAGTTTTAGCTATTCTTTATAGATGGCTCATTGCAGGTCTATAGTCTTACGATGGTGGCTATGGATCTTGTGGCTCTTATCATTGCATTGGTTCTTACTCAGGCTCCTTTTTTGGTTCTTTTTCTAGCTCCTTCTCTGATTCTTGTTCATCACCAAGGTCTTTCCTTGGTGTTGTGGGTTTGAGAAATTCAACAAAGGAAGCATTTTGAGCCTTCCTATTGGTGTAACCTAGGATTCTAGGGTACTTGCATAGCTTTCTAATTAGGCAAGGGAATGGAAGTGTTGACTTCCCTACCTTTCTTTTCGCAAATCATCTTTGAATTTCCATGAAGCACAATTGGGCAAGATTGGAATTATATTTTCCCATCAATATTACACTTCTTCTAGCTACATATGTTGATATTCTATTGAGCCCTTTAGGTGGGAAGAGGTGGTATGTGCCAATTTTAAAGTAGATATTCTATTCCAAAGTCAACTCATTGTATATTTTATTTTCTTTGTTGTAATTTTTCTTCAACCATAATTTCCTAGTTTCTATGTTAGACCTTGTAGATAGATGCACTACCTTAGTGTCCACATTAGGTATGTTCAGAGCCTTTATGATAACCTTGATTGAAAAAGAAACAGAGGCCCCACCAATGTTACTTGTGGTTCCTTCTTCCTTATTATGCTAAAATTGGTACATCTCATTGAGGTACCATTCCCCACTTTCAGAGAGGATATGCCACAGAGGCAATGTCTAAAACTGAGTTATAACCACCTCAAGAACAAATTTCATGAATGACTTGAAGTTTATTTCTACAATGATTATGGTCAACATGGATCACTCCTAGATGGCTTGGAGGCATTCTTGAGACAACATGAGGCATTGTGCTTACACTGGAGCCTATGGTTTGATGGCCTCCCCTTAGATTGACTGCCCTATAGCAAGAGCCTCTTGATGAATGCTATATGATTGGGCCTTCTATTCTTCATGCTCGACTAGTGGTCCTTATTCTCCTAATCAGCCTCTGCCACCTCTTGCACATTTTCTTGCACCTTGCAAAGGTCCTTCTTTTTCACCTATTTTTAGGCTATCTATAATAAATCAAGGATTTAGTGTTACTAAAGTGTTTTCCATTTATCCTCAACAAGTTCATACCTTACCCATGACCTTCGTTCCATTAAGTTCTTAGCTTATGTGATTGAAAAGTTAAAAAAATTCAAGAAAAATTCCCAAAAAGTGTTAACTTCTTTTATGACCCTTCCTAATTGGCTTCTTTTCCCTTACGTATGGCTTATAATGATGGTCATGATCCCTTGGGTGAGATAATTAAAGGTTTTGGCATACATACATTTGATTGTTCATTAAAATATTTAAGGTTTTTAACATTATTACCCCTATAATACCTTTTTAGTGATAGAAAATTTTGAAAAATTGGCACAATTTTTCACACAAGCATCCCCCTTCCAACTAAATTGAACACTCTAGGATCAAATAGGTTCAAAAACCACAAAAATCAGAGTGGTAAGGAGAAAGATATTTCATGCGAAATTTTGTTGCACATAGCTCTTAGTTTAGAGGGAAAATGCAAAAAGCTCCCCTAACGTCAATTGATGATAATGAATTTCTTGAGCATTGTGGGGGTCCTATTTATAGGGTTTTATGGACCTGATATTAGGTATCCAACATCGACTTCCACTTGATATCGGGTAGTCCATATTAGGGTTGTTGAAATTACATTTGATGAGGTCATTTAGCATGGAAAATGAAGCTCTATTATTGGTTGGAAGATTTCATATAAAATCCACAGTTCTGGCATAAGTGAGAATTCATATTTAGACACTAGTAGTGCGAGAAGATGGAATCACAGGCATTCAAAATTTTATAAGATGTAAGAAAAGAGGTATTGGATTTATGGTATAGAATGGATAGGTTATATGACAAGGGAAGATATTGAATTTAACATTTAAGTAGGTGGAAGATTCAAGATGATGCAGTTGTGTTAGACAAGTACAAGTTACAATAATTATACAAGTGGGTCCTTCCCAAAGCAATCTCCACCTTTAATGCCCTTATATAACCACATCTAAAAATGTTCATAGGCATCAAAGGGGTTGAGTGCAATGCATACTTGCTAGCCAAAACACATGTTAAAACCACCAATTTGAGAAAATAACTCTATATTACACAAAACCACAAGTTGTGATAATATAAATAGTGAGATGAGATGGATTTTAAAATGGATTATAGAAATGGGAACATGAAATGTCTCAACATAGACATAATGAATACTTGTGTTATTAATGGTTAACATAATTAGTAGCCCTTCTTTCCAAGATTTGAACCAAGTCCATACCACATTCAAGTGACATCACATTATTTCATCTCTTCATTTGAAAACCATAATACAACCATAGTTGCAAGGAGTAGCATCACTTGGCATTTCATCCAAGGAAGGAGTTTATTCATGGCACACTCTCTGTTCTCCTTTCTTTTTGAATTCTAAGAAGCAACCAACCTTCAGGCATGGGTAACATGTCTCTCCAATGGGACCCTTAGAAATTTATTCAATGTCCTTTTATTTTATTCTTATATGTGTCAACCTTACCAAAAGAATACCTTCAAGCATGGGTAGCATGTATTTCTAGTGACATGGTAAGGAATAACTTATTTTACTCTAACTATTATTTTTCATTAGATCCACAAGGATATAATTACAACTTTGGCAACATTATAGAACATATAGAAGTGGTCAAAGAGATCTAAAAATCCCATTGATGTTACACACTTCACATTCCCACTTAGTTCTTCACTTTTCTATCAAGGCACAATGATTACTAATTTATTCTTAGTCTAATGATGAAAAAGAATATCATTATGACCATGGTAAGAACCTCTTATTAATGGAATGGGTGGTTGGATGATGTGGCTTCACTATCCAAATAATCAGTCCCTTATGACTTGACAACATAGAGAAAACCTCATCTCAATGGGATACATGATGTTGTTTTATTCACAAATGAGATTACTAACAAAGAGAATGAAAAAAAAATGTGGAAAAAGTTGAAAAATATAGGAAACATTTGTATCAATAAATGAGAAAATGATAAAAAAATGTGAAACAAAAAGATGAAAAAAACCTATTAATTCTTAATGTTAGGATGGGGCATTTTCCCCATGACTAAGCATTTGATCATGAAAAGGATTAATAAGTGGACAAGCAGGTTCCATGCATTTGTGAAATAGTTTCAAACTTTCATTTCCAAGCCACTAGGTGTGTTCTTGTTTAGTGGCAGCTATGTAGATTGGTTGTTGCTCACACACTTGGTTGTTAAATGTATGATGGATTAGAGTATGAGTTGTATGAACTTTGCTAATATCAAACCCATGATTGCACCCTTTATCATGAGTAGTTATGTATGGATTCACTTGTCCCTTCACAATGCTAGATTCATTGCTTCTGTTAGGTGTTAGAGTAACGATGAATGTTGGCCTTTGCATAGGATTAGAGGACATTGGTTGTGAAAGGAAGGATACTACACTTGATTTGCATTGTACTAGTTTGAATGAGTTAGTAGGTTCATGGATGTTGTGATTACATGTGGGAGCTATCATATAGAAAGGGTGTTTCCAAGATTGTGGTGGTGACCTACTATCATTATCATGTCTATGCACATTCATAGAACAAGGGACATTCTTTCATTGATGTTGTGGTGTTGAGCCTTCCTATGTTTCTAGCTATGACATGTGATGGAGTGGAGTATGAGAATATCGAGGATATGATGGAGGATAAGAGGTGTAAGGTGGTGATCCTTTAGGAGATGTCGTTGGTTAATAATACTCAGGAGAGTGATAGTAGTGATTTCAAGTAGAGGATGTAGAACTAGTTAGGGAAACATGTTGCTGAACATACTATCTATACAATTTTAGCTGGTAGTAAGGGTAGGGATGATTTGATGATGGCCTCTCCCACAATTGTGGGCTTTGCCACTACATTGGATGATAGTAATTTTGAGGATGATAAGGAGTCCCACTAGGATAGTATAGTTGGTTGTAGAACTATTTATAATTACCTTATGAGAAAGATAACTTCTTGGGCTTGTGCTTCTATACAAACTTGGGATTTAATGCAAAATCCCAATATGCATGTAGTTGCAACATGGCTAGGTAGTAGCCTTTTGGATGGTCATATATGCAAATGTCACATCCATCATATTATTTTATGGTTAAGTCTATAGCCTCTTATTCTTTAGCCATTTTCCCTATTTGCTGATAAGTGTTCATAGTTGTTTCTTGGTCCTTTTTCCTTTGTTTATTATGACTGCTTGATTTTTTTTTTGCATTACATTCTCCTCCACAGTTTTTGTGAAACTTGTAACTTTTTCATTTATCCATTTTGACATCTTATCAAACCTTACTTCAAGTTCATTGATAGACCTCTATATTGACAAGGTTTGTTGTGAAATCATCTTATTGAGAGTTGCCTCTTTTTCCTTATCATAGATGTGGACATTCTTCTTTTGAAGAGTTGGGTCCTAGTGATATTTCTCAACATTCTCTCATTTACATAGCTCTCCTTCTTCTTTTTCCACATGCTCGATTAGCTCTTAAATCTGATGGGTTTGTAGCTCATATAATTGACCTTGAGCGTACATCCCAAGGGTCTCCCTTGTTTTATTATGAAGCCCATCTATGATGTGGAAAAGTTGCTCTTCCTCAAAGAAACCATGGCTTGTGCATCTATTCAACATAGAATAGTATCTATCTAGGGCCATATCCGAGGGTTCATATCATTCTTACTTCTATTCCTGGATTTGTTTCCTTAGGTTGGACACCCTCGCATAAGTTTAGTATTTCTCATTGAAGAGTTCCAACATTGTGAACAACTAATGGATTAAATTTGGTTTTAATGATCTATATCACACTTTGGCTTTATCTCTTGGTGTCCTAGGAAAGAGCTTAAGATTTTACCATCCACTTTCAATGGACACATGCATCATGGAAGGCTTGTAAATGATGTTGTAGATCAGAATCATAGCCTCCTAAAATTCTAGGGATATTATTCATATCAAGCCTTTTTATGTAACTTTCCTTATGATGCCTGTGGGGTATTCTCACTACCTCTATGATTTATAGCATGTACGTAGTGGCCAATAAGGGTTCATCATCATCAGACATGTCATGGTAAAAATTTATATTTCTATTTGTCTAATTATGAAGATTTGTTCTATGTTCATTTTGATGACTTTGATTTTTCCCACAATTTTTATTTCTATTTTTATTTCAACCTCATAGTGGAGCTTTGTCTCTATACCTACGTTCATCTTCATTAGAAGTAGACGTTGAAGAGGAAGAGAAAGATGAGAAACTAGGAGGATTTCCATGGCTTCTATGATGTTTCCCAGGGTTCCTTGATTTATCTTTTCCAAGTTTTGAGAAGGTCCTAGGCCTTGAGGCCTTCCCTAGTCTAGGACTTACTTCATCTCCTCTAGGATTGTCTACCTTAGGTGCATGTGGTTCTTGAGTGTAGTTAGGGTGGTCATGAATATATGAAAACCTTGCATGAGTTTGGTCACTCCAATTTTCTTCAACATATATCTCATTAGTTCTCTAATGAATGTTCTCATCATACAATGCATTATTACTTCCTTGTGAAAGAGACATTAAAATTTTTAGAAACTTAAAATTTTTTGGAGCTTAAAATTTTTAGGAACTTAAAATTTTTTATGAGATGTTGTGTATCAAGGAAAAGAATAGGAGGGCTGAGAGAAATACTGTAGAAACTATAAAATAGAAAAACTATTAAACAAAAATTAATAGAAAGCTAAAAGCATTGCAAAACATATGTTGTTACACAAAATGTTTTCTAGGACTTACACCCCTCATTAATGTGTTCCAGCAATGCAGCCAAGCAGCCAAAGCTACAAAGGCAAGGGAATGAGCATGCCAATACATGTATAAATAGGGTCCCAACTTCTAGAATTAGAATGACTGTCACTCTAATAATTAGAGTGGGTCCCACTCATCATAGGCAAGATGGGGGTGGGACATTGTACTGACAAAACTATTATAGAATAATATTTTAGAAAGCAAACATGAAACATTCAATAAATCAGATCTTTTGGTAGAGTTGAAGGATGTATAGGGTTTAGGGGAACCCTCATGTTTGATGGTAGACGTGATGGGTTTGAGACCAAAGAATGTCATGCAGGCAAGCATCCAATTGAAAATAGTAATAAACAAAAGTCTTCACTAGCAACAAAGAGATGAGCTACAATGACACTACAAAAGAAATAGCTAGAGGTTATGATGAAACTAAAGAAAGAAACTTTAGAAGAAACCACAACCAAGAATACCAACGTAAGCAGAGCGATGGACAAGACATGGATCAAATAGTAGAAACATGTCATGGTTCGCAAAAGCCTGCAACATGATCAAAACCTGTGAAGAACTTGCAAAAGGATTCAAACCTAACCAAAAATAGAAAAAAGATCTAAAAATGGTTAGAATCCAAAGAATAGTGAAAGACACTATCAAGCAAGGCTTAGTAGTTCCAAGGCAACGAGATAGAGAGAAATTTTTAGGAACTTAAAATTTTTGATGACATCTCGTGCATTAAGAAAAAGAACTGGAGGGCTGAGAGTAATACTGTAGAAATTTTAAAACAAAAAAAATTGTTGAATGGAAAGTAATAGAAAGCTCAAAGCATTGCACAACATATGTTGTTACATAAAACATTTTCAGGGACTTGTACCCCTGATCAGTGTGTTTAGGCAATGTGGTGAGGTAGCCAAAGCTACAAAGGCAGGGAATGAGCACGCTAATACATGTATAAATAGGGTTCCAACTTATAGAATTAGAATAAGATCCCAACTTCTAGAATTAGAATAACTGCCACTCTAATAATTAGAATAACCGCTACTCTAATAATTAGAATAACCACCACTCTAATAATTAGAGTGGGTCCCACTCATCATAGGAAAGATGGGGGTGGGACGTTGTACTAACAAAAGTATTACAAAATAATATTTCAAAAAGTGAACATGAAACATTCAACAAATAAAATCTTTTGGCAAAGCTAAAGGGTGTATAGGATTTAGGGGAACCCTCATGTTTGAATGGTGGACATGAGGGGTTTGACACCAAAGAATCTCATGCATACAAGTGTTCGACTAAAAATAGTAGTGAACAAAAGTCTTCAACAGCAATGAAGAGATGAGTTGCAATGACACTAGAGAAGAAATAGCTAGAGATTGTGACGAAACTATAGAAATCAACTTCAGAAGAAACCACAACCAAGAAGACCAATGTAAGTAGAGCGATGGTCAAGACATGGATCAAATAGTAGAAACATGTTGTGGTCTACAAAAGTCTGCAACGTGATCAAAAACCATGAAGAACCTACAATAGGATTTAAACCTAACCAAAAATAGAAAAAGGATCTAAAAATGATTAGAATCTAAAGAACAACGAAAGACGCTGTCAAGCAAGGCTTAGTAGTTCCAAGGCAGTGAGATAGAGAGAAATTTTAGGAACTTAAAATTTTTTATGAGATCTCATGCATCAAGGAAAAGAATGGAAGGGTTGAGAGAAATACTGTAGAAACTATAAAATAGAAAAACTATTAAACAAAAGGTAATAGAAATCTCAAAGCATTGCACAATGTATGTTGTTACACAAAACATTTTCAGGGACTTGCATCCCTCATCAATGTGTTTAGGCAATGCAACTAGGAAAAAATGCCTATATACTACCTTAGTCATGCATTAGTTGCTCACAAGACTTGATACACTAAAGTGGAGAAGTATTATCTAGCACTAGTCTTCACCATGAGATCCATGTAGACATAAGGGCAAACTGATTTGCTCCCAGGTACTCATACTTTGATCTTGCATATCAAGAAAAATCACATTAAGTACCACCTAGGTAAAAGTGAATAAACAATGCTAAAATGCTATAAAATTATGAAAACACATGCAAATCTAATGTAAACATGGTCATATAAGGTCATCAATGAGGTAAGGCCAATTTGGCAAAGTGTAATAGAGGGGTACAAAGGTTAAATAAAGGTCAAGCAATAAGAAGTATAAGAAATAAGGATAAAAATGGTCAAAAAAATCATATTTTCTCTAGGTTTAGGCTTTAGCAGGCCATGATGCTAGCTTAGAATCTTTGTGGACTATGATGCTAGTTTAAGGCCTTAGCGAGCCAAGATCAGATGGTATCAAATGGTGCTAGGAAAGGTCAAACCTCACTATTTGAGAACATTTAACAGCCAAACATAGGAAAATAAGGCTATCATAAGGCAAATAGAGAACATATAAGGATGTATAAAGGCTATAGAAGGTTAACAAGGTCAACAATGGCAACATAAGTCTCAAAACTAGCCAAAACACTATTGAATAAGGCCAAAAATCAAGCAAAATAGGCTATATGTGGTGAAATTTTTCTAATATAGGTAAAAAGTGGTTTGGTTATGCTAGTTTTAGGCTTAGAGGGCCATGCTTTAAGGCTACAAGGCTATTGGATGAGTCTGGGCATTAGTCACGGTTGTTTTTGGGCTATCTAAACCTAGAAACCAAGAGTTATGAGGTTTCCATATTGGGCTCTCCTTATTTCCATGTTATCTAGCATGGAAGAAGGGTCCCTCATCTTGGAAACTAAAGAAAGTGGATTTTGGAGCATTTAGAGATCCAAAATTGGGGTTTTGGGGCCTTCCCAAGATAGTGTAGGTTCAAATCCATCAAAATCAAGCACTTTGGAGGTCTATAAAGGCTAAAAAGAAAATTTTGAAGCCTTTCCCCTTTATTTCCATGTTGGAAAATGTGGAAGAGAGGGAGTTTAGCATGGAGAATCAAAATATTAATCACAACATAGTTAGATGAGGTCACATTGATAGATGGATCCTAGACCTAAAGCTTGTGCATCCTCCATCTTCATTTTGAGGTAGTTTGAGACAATTTTAGGTGTCAAAATTTGGACTAGTTTTGGCCTCAATTGATCATGCATGTGTGCTTACAGGTTTGTCGAGGACTAGGGTTTGAGCTTAAGTGTGGCCAATTTGGAGGTTTCCTCAATGGTTTTTGAGTTTTCCCCTTATTTTCCACATTAGGGATAGTCAATTTTGACTATCAAATTATAGCTAGGAGTTTAAGGCTTGGTTATGGTTTAGGTACTTCAGGGAAAAAATCCCTAGTGTTGATAAAATATTTGACAAAGATGGAAGGTGTTTGGTGGGGTCCATAATCCAAAAATTTTAAAATTTAAAAGGTAAAGCTATTTCCCATGAATCTTAGCATGGAAGTTTTCCCTCTTTGCACTTTAGTGCATTTGGAGTTATGGTACACTGAATTAGTAGTTGGGGTTTAGAGGTGGACATTCAAGTTTATATGTAGTTTATATTGTTAAATTTTATAAGTTTTCGATTGCAATTTTCATTCTTGCAAACTATGCATTGGAGGAGAGCTTTGGAAGAGATTTTTGTTGTAGAGAACACCAATCTTTAGCCTAGAAGCCTTTCATCTCCCCTATAGACAACTTGAACCTTCATCTTCCTCAACTCTCATCCTTCCCAAGTGTGGAGCTTACCATGCCACCTAAGCAATGTGGAGGGAAGAGCCAAAATCCTAGGATTTAGAATGAACATAAGTGTGCTAGGGATTTTTTAGATGTTCCTAGGCCTATCTCCATCCAAGCCTTGTCTATTACCACTCTAATGTAGGCATTTCTACCTATTTTTGCTTTCATTTTTGAGCTATTTTCTATGGTTTTCTTACATTTTTCTTGCCACAAGTGGGGTTGTTTTTCTTAGATCTATGCTGATAAAGGAGGTAAATTGAAATTTTTACAAAATCCCATCTCTTATTTTGTTCATTTCCAAATGGATCCATGGTTGTTTCATTATTTTTACCTTAATAGATTTGATTTTTAAAATTAAGCTTGATATTTTTATATTTTTCCCAAAATTTGGGAGTATTGCCATTTTCGTCAGATCTATGCTTAAGGATTCATTAAAATTTAATTTTAACCAAATTGTACCCCATTATTTTGGTGCATTTTCAAATGGGTATTGATTGTTTTGGCTATTTTCACTATATTTTTATGGGTATATTAAGTTGGGCTTTAGGAATTTTAGCTTTTTACATTGTGTATTTGTTTCAAATAAAATGGCTATATATTTTTAAGCTTTTAAAATATGGGTTTGTAGCCATTTGGTTAGTCTTTCCAATGGCTATTGTCTTATTTTATTTGTCTTTGAAATGACCAAGTTATGGCTATTTTCCTAAGGTTATGCAGTTAGGTTTTTATACTATTTTTTAGATTTTCATGTAAATTTATGAATTTTTTCAAAGAAAACAGTAATGGCATTGGCTAATTTTTAGCTATGTTTGAGTAGGTCTTGGCTTCAGCTTTCTAGTAAAGGTTGAATCACTTTGATTGGACTTAAAGCAGTTTTAAAATTTTTTTTATTAAGCCTATATCAAAAGGAGGTTTGTGTGGTTTTCAAAATTTTCATCCAAATTGATAAATTTTTCATGCATAAACAATAAAGGTCTTGAATTTTTTCTACATATGGCTGCATAGGGCTCAATTTAATCTTTCAAATGGTGGTAAAATAACTCCATTTAGATCTCAAACTAATTTTTGGTGAATGTTTTACCAACCTTGCATGCAAGAGGGTTAATGGTGAAAGCTACAATTTATGTTGATTTTGTCCATATTCCATGTAAAAAAGGCTATGTATTTTTATTTTCAATGGTTATGGCTACAAAGCTTGTGATTTCAAAATTCTTTCCATGGTAGAATTACTAAAATCGAAGCATATATGAATTTTTCATAAATTTTTGGTTATGGTTGTGTAAATAAGGCAAAATTGTGGTTGTAGCACATTACCCCTTTGGGGATGGAAGTGATTGGTATGTGTAGCTTTTCTTGTAAACATGTAAAACTTATACTTAAGAAAAGAAAAAAAATTTACTATTTTTAGAAGGCTTATTGCTATATGCTCTTTCCTTCTAGTTTTAATGCTTTTTGTAAATTATAATGTTTTTTTTCTAAATTTATGCATAATTTAGACTAAGGATTAGTTTTAGCTATAATATTGAAGTAAAAGGTGATAAAATATGGTAATAATGCTTTTATTGAATTTCGTAAGCCAATTTAGATAAACACCTTAGAGCTTGTTACGAAGGCTAATTTCACCTCTGATTAGATGTCTTTTCCAAATTTGCTAAGTAATCCCAATTGATCATAACACAAGGTTGTAATAATTTTTTCTTGTGGAATTCCTTAAGCTAATTTAAATAAACACCCTAGAGATTTTTACAAAGGCTAATTTCACCTCTGACTAGATGTTTTCTCCAAATTTGCTAAGAAATTTCAATTGGTTAAAATGCTTTTGTTTTGCTTCATGTAGGGTTTTCTCAAGGCCTATCCTCATCATTGTGGAGTTGGTGGGTATTTTGTGCTACATTGGTCATCCCAATACCAAGACCCAACTCCCCAATATGCCTTTGGGAAAGGCTTTACTATGGTTCTAGCTTGGGACAAGGGAATTCCTTGTCTACATCTTAAAGAAATTTAGTCTGATGCTATGGTCACACTTATTTGTCGATGTGGCTAGGACTATAGTGAAGTCTTTGTTTCCTTGGGCATCTAGCTTGGTTGCTAGGTTCATCACCGACAAGTTGCAAGCAAGAGGAGCAGTAGATGTTGTCAGTTCATGTTACCTTATAGAGATCTAGATGATGCTAGAGTATAGTCAGTACAATGTTGACAATACTCTAATGGTGGTGCATAGAACCCACACATTATTCCAAAACCTCCCTATCACCATGTATCATCTATAGGAGTAATCATGGTTATTGTAGTGTTTTTATGCTTTTAGCTTGACTACCTTTCCTAACTTCATCATTTTTACAAACTTCTTGTAAATACAAGGCCAATGATCAAATCTTGGTAGTGTTTCAAACTACTTTAGATGAATTCACCAAGAGTTCTTAGATTAGAACTATTGTGTATCAATAGTTAAGAGGGGGATTTGATGCATATGCTTCAAGATTCAACCTTGTATACAAGAATTTTAAGGATGATGGGATGATGCACAACTAGTGAGAAGATTTCAACAACTTCATGGATTAGACCCTTGTAGCTAGGACCTTCACTCAAACCACACCAAAGAAGAAGATGAAAGATAAACTTAAAGGCTACATCTTCTAATGTTTCATGATTATGAAAATTATAATTGTTCTATTGCTTTGACTAGCTCTTAAACTTGTTTATTTTCATGGTAAACTTTGGTTGTTATTTTGCAGGACCTTCCACCTTTGCTAATATTACTATACCACTTTTAGGGACATATCATGAGGATACCCTCATCCTAAAGTTTCGTGAGGTGATAGCAACATAGGAGTGGCTGAGGGGACAAACATCTAGATACATTCAAGCAAACATTTAGTGTGTAGGTTTGCTTGATGTATTTATGACATCCATCCCTTTCATTCCTATTGTGGAGATGTTGCATGTCATCGACTCCTTCAATGAGAAGGCTACCCATTTTAGCACCATCATCTAGGGTGTGATGGTGAACATGTAAATTGATGAGGACCTATTTCATGACTTGTTTGGTGTTCCCACTAATGGGGCAAAGGTTCCAACAAAAATAGTGAAGGAATTGGTTCACCATGATGAAGTTTTAGAGTGGCTTGATGCCAACATGGGCCACTTCAGAATTTCAATGGATGGCTCCATGAACCCTAATGAAAAGGAGTCATATCCTTTGTTTAAGCCTCATGTGTTTCCTAAAATATTATCACAAAGGAATTTGATTGGCATAGCACAAGGATGGACATTTAAAAAGGTCTTGATGGTACCACGTTCAACTAGGTGGTTGCCTTGGCTTTTGGACTTTAGGAAGAGATCCTTAGACTTCATGTAGATGCCTCTACAATAATCCAAATGCACTTTGCATCTTTTGTAGATTATTTGAAGAGGTTTGTAGAGTTTTTGGTGATGTATAGGAATAGCTAATGGGTTTCCCATGACCCAAGCCAACTTTCTAGGCCTTGGATAGAGCAAATTTATCCAATAATGTAGGCTTAGAACCCACCAAAGTGGATGGATGATATGTTATTCATTACCACTAATAATTTTAATGTCAAGTAGTATGAGTCCCCTAATAGCATAGATGATGAGGAGCCTCTCACATTTCAAGAAAGTGTTCTAGAGGCTAAACAACTACGTAGGGAGGCCAAAGGAGAAACTTAAGAGGCCTATGGAGGAAGCACCACCGACATTAGGACAACCTATTTTGAAGAAGCTTAAGTTTAAGCTTAGGCCATCATAGTAGGAAATCAAAAGTATGCTTTGCTTAAGTTTTTCCTATTTTATGTTTTTAAAGTTCATGGCTACTTTATGGTTTCATGTGTTAATTGGTTTTCTATGTGCTATGGTTGTAGAAAAGTTTTAGGCTATCGTATCTATAGCTATTGTAGAGGTAGAACAAAGGCATGCAAAAGAGGCACTACTAAAAGAACCTGAGGTTGATGGGTTTGTTGATGTAGATATAAATGATTTAGATGTCTTGTTTAGTGATGTGGTATTGGGTACATCCCCCATCATCATCCCAAAGGAGAAAGAGGAGGAGGAGCCAAGGATGTCCATCCCTTAACATTTTTGTTTTATCTTATCATTTAACCTTAGTTATCATCATAACCTTTCAATGATTATTATGCTTACAATAGTTCTTGAGCCACCAGTGTAAGCTCATATCCCTAAGTTTCATGTGAAACCATAGGTAGAGACTCCAGATGAAGTGAAGTTCATCCATGGGATGGCTAAAAACACCATCAACTGATTGTAATAGGTTGCACTCGAGATAGGTAAGAACATTTATTGATGTGCCTTAGTTATTTGGCTATGTCCTAGGTTGTGCTTATGTTATGGCCATCTTAGATTGTGTATTATGTTAATGGTTATATTTTATGCTTGTGTAGTAACTTCTTATGGAGTGGGACCCTAGCAAATACATGGAGATTGACTCCTTGCCTAAACTTCCCTCTAATGTATCTAGTGTACCCATGAAGTTGTATGAGACCGCTACTGATCTAGCAATGTTGTGTGTAAAAACTTCATGAGAGCTAAATAGGTCTAATGAATCCCTATGGGAGGAAGTTGTGGCCTTAAGGGAGAGGACTCAATGATAAGAGGAAACTATTAGAGATCTTGGAGACCATAAAGCCTTTGTGAAAGCCCAAGTGGCTAACTTAAGGGAATTTTGGATCAAGGAGATCACATGGGCCTACTACTGGCACACCATTTGGGACAAAGTACTAGTCTTATGGGAGATGGAAGAAAAATAGATGTAGATAGACCTCATCTCCTAGAAGGCTGAGCACTAGAAAGATCACTATGCTTGGATTCTAGAGTGATATAAGAAATAAAAGGTCCACAAGAAATAGTACAAGGTAGATCATGTGGCCTATCTTAAGTGGCTCAAGGAGGAATCAATTGAACAATGCAAGATAGAGCTATTCATCCAAGGGATCTAGGTGGAGAGTGCTTATTAGCTTTTTGAGAGTACTTTCATGGTGCAACAATCCCCTATCACTCAAATTACTAGTACTGTAGGTGAGACCTCTATGGTTTCTATTACCTAAGAGCCTCCTACTTAGACTACTATAGATAGGATTGGCATCCTTTCTGATGTTGTTCTTGGGAATGTTGACTAACTCAACATGATGAAGGGCCAAATCCTCCATCATTTGGAGGAAGGCATTCCACATCTACCTCTAGAAGTAGTGGAGCTATAATATATTTTTTTTTTATTTTTAGTTTTTGTTCATGGTTTTGGCTATTGGTTGCTAGGTGGCTATATGTTGTTGCATTTTAGACCTTAAGAGACATTGGTGGTCCTAGCAGGAAGAGTGGGAATGATCCACCACTTCATCCTCTAGATGCCACACAGTAGCTTCCATCAGCTTAGCTTGTTGGCTATTTATCTTTATTTTCATGTTGAGACTATGTTATAGATGATTCTTATTTTTTTGACATTTTTTCCACACAATGTGGCCATGACCATGTATGTTGTGGACATTCTAACTTTAAATTAAAATTTTGGTTTGCTAGATATATGTTGTTTGTCATAATGCTATAAATTGCTATGTTGATGATATTGGTCATAAACGGTTAGTCAATGTGATAAAAGGCTAAATAAAAAGAAATATAATAAAAGAGACATTTGCTAGTTTTAAGCTATAGTGGGCATAGATTGTATCATTGCCAATTTAAAGTCTTAGTAGACTATATTATGTGATTGTGGTTACATTACTAGTTTAAGGCCATGGTAGGTCATGTTGCTAGTTTAAAGTCTTAGTGGATTGCAGTGGTAGTTTAGACTCTTAGCTAACTATTATGCTAGTTTAAGGCCATAGAAATCCATGTTGAAAAAGATATATATATATATAAGGATTTTTATGTTTATAATACGAGAAAAAGTAAAGAAAGGCTATAATAAATAAGTAAAAATGAACATGATCTTAGGCTACATGCATAGGTTACATGCATAAAGAGTAAAATAAAAATGCATAAAAGAGTATAACAAATTGAAAAAGAAAGGTTAGGCTATATGGCTATCAGTACATCTGGTTCTAAGTGCATAAGATGGAGAAGGTTAAGGTGAACTTCACTTGTGCAGATTCTTCCTAATCTTTGTGAGATTAGGGAATGAATAAGGTCTATTTTGCACAAGCTTGTTTTCACCATCCACCTTGCTTACAATGTTAAAAGGAACTTCATCCCATAGTGCATCTTGTTGCTTATAATTATCATCATTGGATTTCTTGGGTTGTTGCTCTCTTTTGGGTTGTTGGATTTCATTGTTGAGAGCTTCTTCTTGAAGCACCACTTTAGACCCCTATTCTATGTTTACATTATTGATAGCTAGGGAAATTGCATTATCATCATGAATGATGATTTTAGCTCCCCCATAAAGAAGATGAATTTCTTGATGAATGGGTGATGACACAACTTGTAATTGAGAAAATCAAGGTTTTCCTAGGATCAAATTGAATCTTGATGTCTCCTCCACCACCAAGAAATTGGTAGTTATGGAGAATTTCTCCCTTGCTACAAACTCTAAGGAGATGGATTCCTTTAGAGTAACCCTTGATCCATTAAAGGACATAAGAGCTATGGTGATTGTAGGTTGCATCTGCTTAGTTAAGCGTAATCATTCAATGATGGTACATGGGGTGACATTAGTTGTAGCACTATCATCAACATGCACTTGTTCTACTTTAAACTACCCTAAAAATATGGTTATAAATAGAGGATTCCTAGTTACTTCATTATTTTGGAGATTAACCTTAATTTTTCTATCGTGAAATATTAAAGGTGTTGACTTCTCCCCCTTTGGTAGGGGGAGGGACCATTACCACATGGATGGCTTCCTCATTAGCAAGGATGTTTTTACTAATAGGGATAGAAGTCAACATTTTGACTAACGCCTCATGATGTGTGGTAAAAGTCATAATCAGGTCATACAAACTTAAGGTTGTATTCTTTTGCTCAAGGGATTACCTAACTTGGTCCATCACACTAAGGAAGTTTTTATCATTAGCCATGGGCATGTCACACTAGTTGTGCTTTACTTACTTCATGCACCCAAAAATTTGAAGTTTTGCTTTACGTTATGATTTTTGGGGCTTTTCCTCATTATTTTGGTTAAAGGTTTTATTGTCCTTTTGTGGATTATTGGTTGAAATGAATTAAGCAGAGGAGGTCATGGGTATAGTTGATATGGGAGTTAGCTTTGGTGGGCCCACTTCCTTTCATGCCTCTATCTGCTTGTCACCCTTGCTACTAGGCTTTTGCTTATGCTTCTTCCTTTGTTTGGATAAATTTTTTTTTATTGTTAACGGTTGGTTGTAAGGAAGAGGTAATAGCATTGGCCACCATAGGTGATCATTGCATAGTTGTTTGGGCTATGGTTGGTTGGGTTGTGTTAGGCTGAGGCATCCTAATGATAAAAGGATCCCTTAGTGACACTCATGATGGTACTCTTATGAGAAAGAATAATCTTAAGCTAGTGGATGCTAAAGAAGCCCTTTCATCATAAGGAGGTACTTAGATCATGAATGGTTCTTTTGGGGATTTCCAATCATCATCAATGTTAAACATTGAATTAATGTAAGGACTATCATTAGCATTCAATGAACCCTTGTAGACCTACATCAACTAATTTTATAGTCAAACTAGGTTGGAAGCATCTAAGATTAGCTTCCCCTTACCTATAATCCTTTGTAGTTCATCCCTCAGTGCAAGGAAAAATTCTATTTCATGACTAGGCAATTGGTGATAGTAGTAGAAGTGGACTAACTTGAAGTACTTAGGTATTTGAAGGTCATATTTCATTGCTTTAGTGGGATTTCTGGCTATTTCATAAAGTCTATCATGATTCTTTTGGAAAACTTGAGACATCTATTTCTATTAAATACATCCACTTTTAAAAAGTTAGTCTAACCACTCAGATGGATTTAATGGTAGAATAGTGTGTTTGGACCTATCATTTCTTTCAAAATTAGATTTTCTTGTTGTCAATGTAGTAGCCCTAGAGGTTGATGGTTGGTTATTATAGTCATTAGTTGGGACCTTGGGTGGGTTTGCCCTTGGTCCTAGGTTTGTAGTCTTTATTGCTTTGGTAACAGTTCCTATAGCCATGTTGTTTTGTTTTCTCTTTTCTTTTGTCTTGCTACGTATGTTGATTTTTATATGCTACATAGGCTAGATCATGACTGGTTTCTATAGCATCCTCTATATTTTTAGTTTGAGAAAATACCTAGTTGAGGGACCATGGATCAAGGAAGTAGAGCTTTGACTTGATGAAGTCATTAACTACTCTCTTAAATATGGCCAACAAGTAGGCCTTAGCAATGGATTCTAGTATTTCAATCAATAGTTCATTCCACCATTGAATAAATTTCTACATGAGTTCTAGGGATCCCTGCTTGACCTTCATGAGTTAGTCAAGTGTTATGTTAGGCTTTAAGTTATACTTGAAATGGTTGACAAATTGGGCAATCAAGTACTTCAAAGAGGATATGGATTCCCTAGGTAATGCATAGTACTAATCAAGTGCTTTTCCAATCAAGAACATAAGGAAAATCCTCATGATGGTATGAGGTCATGGTTATAAGAGTAAGCATTCAGATCGAAAGGTAATATGGTGAACATTGGGATTACATTCTCTATTGTATTTGGTAAATTTGGGATTAAGGACACCAGGAGGAAGTATGAAGGATGGGACCACAGGACTGATGGGATCATCCTTGTAGAAGTTCATAATCTTGACAACTTGTAAAGTAGAGGCTTTAAGCCTTTTCAACTTCTTTGTTAGGTACTAGATCATTTGGAAATCTTTATCCAAGTCCCATGATGGTCTTGTTAGTTGTGGGGTTTGCACATAGGACTGTGGCATTTGCTATGAGGCTTGTGGCCTCACTATGGATTGCAAGACAGAAGGAATAGGTTGCATTGTGGTCATAGCTTGTGGACCAAACAAGGCGAAGGATGTTTGCACTAGTACCTAAGGAAAAATTACTAAAAGTTATAGATGAAAAAAATGACTAAAATAGTAGAAATGTAGGTAAATTCCAATGAGTGGATTTAAAACATGATAAAAGGAAACAAAAATGGCTGAAAATTGGGTACTTACAAAAATTAGTAAGTGTGGTGTAAGGGGGGTTTACCCCTTTACCAAAAATGAGAAGTTGGAAAAGTTGTTGTTAAGTCTTACTCATGCTAACCTCCCAACTACCTCTATCCTAGGTATGGTAGAGGAAAAAAGAGGGGGGGTGAGATAATGGGAATCTCACCCCTTCTATTCCAACATTCATGGTGAAAAGGCTAATAACCAACATGAAAAGTTTTGGTTTTTTCACTAAAACTCGGTCTTGGTTGGCTGCCAATTTTCTCAACTTGGAAAAATGAGGGGAGGCTAACTTTTGGAAGGACTACACCAGCAACTTTAGAAGTTGAAAAGGATTGAAATTAACAACAAAAAAGAAAAAAGAGAAAGGTTTTAATGTTGGATTTGGTATTGAAAAAATTCATAGCAGTTGTGAAAAGCCACCACCGAACCACCTATAACTTCCATGCTACAGTTTTGGTCATAGGGAGGAACGGGTAGCATTGATTTTTTCAAAGTTTTGGCTTCAAAAATATAGAAAAAGGCTTTCAACCTATAATGTTTGATTTGGGGAAGTTGTAGTTAAGACTCTCCCATGCTAGCCTCCCAACTTCTTCCACACTAGGTATGGCAAGGAGGAGGGGGAAGAATGGAGATGAGATAATGGGAATCTCACACCTTCTATTTCAACATTGGAAAGAGGGGGGAATGTTTGAAGTCCAAAATGAAAACTTGGCAATTTTCAAAAATTGTTTTGGCAAGTTGCAACCTTTTATCAAAAAGGAGAGAAAAGTAGGTTTGGTTAGTGTGGACACCAAAGTTAGTTTTGTAGCAAAAAATATGGCAACAAAAATTAAGTGGTTGTTAAGGCTTCTATGCTAGTTCTATTCTAAAAACTCATAGCAAATGTGAAATTTCAACACCCAAACCACCTACAACTCCCATGCTAGGATTTCTGCTACATGGGGAATAAGGAAAATGTTGGATTTCCAAGGTCTTGGTTACAAAAATGTAAATTTACTACTAAGAGATAATGTTGGTAACATGGTTAACAAATTTTGGCATAGAAATTGGATGGAGGCCCTCCTTCTAGTGCTAGTACTAAAACCCCTATTTCAACTAGAAAAATCAATCACTAGAATAAAGACTAATGGATTTGATGCATAGTAGTCCTCAACCTTGAATCCCTAGGGCCTTTGTGAAAGTGGGATCTGAGATGCCCTAGTTAGTCCAATAGATTAACCAGGGACTTGGGGGGTTTGCAAAATAGTGTGATAAAATAGAATGCAAAAACTAATAACATATCTAAATAATGCATAGAAATAAAAAAATAAATCTTACATAAAAAACCCAAAAGTTAGAAATTTATTGAGAAAAAATAAAAAATAAGTTAGAGAAATGTGTATATATGGTGCTTGAATGGGCAATGGGGGGTTTACTTAGGTAGGGGTTCAAGGTTTTTTGAAGTCAATGTCAACTAAATAATTTGGATGTGTTCCCACTCCTGATGCTATTGAACCTATGGTGCTACAATCTCAGATTTTCAATGTTGGATATGGTGAGGGTTGAGAAGTGTAAAGACTCCAAGCTACCCAAGTGCTCTACACTAAAAGCTAGAAATTCCAAGAGTATAGTGTGGAGCTTGAAAATTCACAAATTCAAAAGGGGGTTACAAGGCCACAAGGTCATAGTGTTTCCAAGCTAGGTTCAAGAGAATAAAAGTGTGAAAACTTGTAAAATTTCTTAAGTGCTTAAGAATTTCTTAGTGTAGAACTGTGAATAATTTGTGTGCAAGAGTGTATGTATGACAAAAGTTGCTGACCCATGTCAACAAATTGCTAAACTATCTCCAAATTGTGCAACCTATAAATGGTGTTTGAAGTTAGTGTTTATAGGTCTTGGACCATGAATTGAGCTAAAAAATGGCTATGATTTGTCTTTAATTTGGTTGCATAATTGCTACAAATTGGCTATCAAATTGCTAAAAATTTCTACCTCATTTAGGTAAGATGGATGCCCAAATTTGATGGGTTACCATATATAGTAAGCACCTTCCCCCATGATCATTCCATTTACTATAAATAGTAATAGGGATACATCTTTCATGCTAGAGATGAATCTTCCACACTGAGCTCTTCACCATGCTTGTTGAAGTGGTTGGTCGATGTTGAAGTGCATGAAGTATTGAAATATAGCAATTGTCACTTCAATGCTAGGGGGATGCAATTTCAATGCTAGGGGTGAAGCCTCCACAAATTGTTTTGGGGGGAGGGGGTTGGTGAGGACTTTCACATTGAGGGGGAAGGTTTCCAGGCTAAGCATGTAGTCTCCACATTAGTGGGGAATGTTTTGAAGTTGAGGAAAACCCCCCCATCTCTCCATGCTTGGGGTAGGTGAGATCTACCCTCTTGCAAGTGTTTCCAACGTAGCAAAATGTATACCCCTCATAAAACCCATTAAATTGCCATTTTTGGCATTCCAAAAGGAATGTTTGACCCTCCCAAGTCCAAATATACATACTAGGTGACTTTTTTCACTTGTGAAATAAGGCTTTGACCACTTATGAGGCATTTGTAGCCCCAAAAGTATAGAATATGTGATATTTCCCTCCATGGATTACAATATTCATAGTTACAATGAAGTTTTACCTAAGGTTTCATGAGGTAAAAGCTACATGATGAAAATTGGCTATAACATGCAAATATTTATGGTGTTTCAGCAAACATGTAGAAAAGTTCTTGACCAACTAGAAAGAACCTTTCTTGGTCACTAAAGCCTATGCTAATAGAGCATTTAGACTAGTGGACTTGAACAAGAATGAGTTGGCCAACCCAATCAATCATTCCTATCTCAAACCATATTACATCTAATGGTAACCTATTTATTTATAGCCTTATTTGTCATTGTTTATAGGTTTGAAGATATGACTGATATTGATGACTATGATGATATTCAACAAGTGAGCATATGTGACCTCTTATCTCTCTTTTTGGCATCTAAAAGACTGCAAATTTTATACAAAATCTATAAGAAAAAAGTATAGATCTCTCCTATATCTACTAATTTAAATAGTAGTTTCCTATATCTACTTATTGACTCATGTGGCTGTAAGCAAATATTTATAATCACATGTACTTTTTAACTTGTTTTATTTTTCTCTTGGAGTCATGTTTATAGGATGAAGCCTAAAGGCACCAAAAAGATGTGATTTATCATAGTAGTGAGTTATGACATAACCTCAATGCATGAGGTGTAGTTAGGTTGCTTAATCTTGCCAACAGTGGTTACCCCACATCACTTCCATCACCTCCTATACATATCCACTCCTTGTAGAAAAAATATAGTCTTCCATACCTTATTAACACTAAAAACCTATATTTGACATTCATGCACCATGGCCTTGTGAAGTCTTCTCCAACATGCTTCATGCTCAAGTTCACTAAATATAGCATATCTCATTTAGCAAAAATAAATAAATAAATAAATCTAGTTTGTAATAATGGTAGGTTTAATTATTTTAGTATTATTTTATTTTAGTATCTACTAGAGTTCATTGCAAAGGTTTAACTCTCTTAAATTACTGATTTTAATATTATTTTATTAGTTAAACCTTATGGGAGTTAGAAAAATTCCAAAAAAAAGTTACATCAAAATGTTTGTGGCATCCACAACGTAGAGCTCACCTCTAATAGCTGCTAAAACAAAGAATGAGGTTAATTGGACAAGTGGTTTAAAATTTATGGGCTTTGGAAGCTTTTGGGTTCTGAAAATAGCAAAAATGCTTCTTGCATTTGAAGACAAATGACAAAAAAAATCACAAAGTGTCGTGCTATTTATAGAATTTTTGGGTTGCATTGATGGGATCCCATCAACGTGGCTTAAAAATTTGAATTTTTTAGCATCAAAATAAGGATAAAATCAGAGAGTTTTGACATAAAATTGAAGTTCTTAGGAAGCTAGAAGAGCTAAGAAGATGATCAAATGCTTGGAAAGGGCTTAAAAATTTATTAAAAAGGAGATTTAATAGGAGAATGATTGGAGAAATTTCATGGAGTGCACAACTAGATGTAACAAATGTGGAGCACAAAATATTTGAATATAAAAATCTCTAAAGGATGAGAAATATAACCAACCTAACCAAGAATATGAAAATAGATCCTTCCCATAGTAGGTTCATGCCTTCAATATAGGAAGTCTATGGGCCCCATGAATGACTAATGGTTATGGTTAGTTAAGGACCAAATCATCAAAGAAACTATCAAAAAACTCTGACACATCAAACTAAGACATTGAAATGGACATGAAAAACAATAGTAAGGTGAGTTATGGGAAGCATAGGCAAATGAAGAAGAGAGTGGAATGGAGTCCCATATCATGGCCACATGAATTCCTTTGTGGATTTTCTAATTAATATGACCTGATAATAATTATCATTAGTCCAAATAGAAATAAAATACTTTTAGTGACTTTGCATCAACACTCTAAGACTAGTATGCCTTCTTAAGGCATAAGAATATCCCCATATATCAATCACCATTCCTAAAAGAGAAGAAAAGAGAATCAAGAAGTGAGATGAGCCTTAGTTAGAGGGGACCTTCAAGCATAAATAACATGTCTTTCTAGTCCCATAACTAGTGCTTGTAGCCTATTATTTTATCTAAGGGTTGTGCTTTGAATTTCCATTATTTTCTTTTTCTTTTTCTTTTGGATTTTGGATGGGAACTACATCATGCAAAGACTTTGCTTCATTTTATTTTTTGATAGTGGAATGCTGAGAAATCCATAGAAACACTCATGTAAATAAGGAGGTAGGCAAGTATAAAGACTGTCAAATCCCCTTGAAGTCTCACCCTTGTCTATACATTTAATTCTTTCCAATTTTGAAAACTACCAAGGTCACAAGTTTATTAAAAATTTCATTTAAGAAGGAATCACATATTTCCAAAATATGGAAACACCATAGAGTTTCATGGATGAGTGAATGACATGAACTCACTACTTATTATCATGAAAAGGAAATCATGTCTTAATTATCAAAACCAAAATTCAAAGATAGAATCTAGACATTAGCAATCAAATAACATTATAGTACAAACCACCATTAATTAATAGCGATAGTTACACTTAGTCCTAGCAGTAATAGAAAAAGAAAAACAAAACATAAGAAAAGCATAAAATAAATCCAAACCAAATAAAGTAAAATATAGAAGAAAGTGTAAAATATTTAAGAGAAAAAATGTGCTAAAAATAATGTAATACATAAAAATGAAAAGCTAAGGAGCCACATTATTAGATTACCATGGATGGCCATCTTTCCCATGACTAAATTGGAAAAAGGACATCCAAAAAATTGAGCATGCATGTACATCTATTGAGGTGTTCTAGTCATTGCCTCTTTTAGATTCAAGGAAAGTCTTAAGCTGTTACATGGTGACTAATAGCTTTTTGTTTCAGCTTTTAGATTTGTATATTAACATGGTCCTAGAGGAAAACGTTTTGTAGATAATGTAAGGCCCCTTCTACAACATTTGGAATTTCATTAGATGACAAGGCCACCAATCAATTATTATCTAGCAAGTTGAGGTTTATTAATTTTTCTTTCTATGGTATACTAGGTCAAGGTCAAGGGTACAAGTTGTTGCTAGTGTAAAATGCTTTATTTGGATTGGAAGTATTGGTAATTTTCCATACAAAAGCTCATAGGGAAAGTAGTCAATAGGAAGTTTTCGAGTGAAGTAGTAGGTCTAAAGGGCATTGATGAGTTTTGTGCTTTAGTCCTTCCTATATTTACTAATATTTTAGGTTTGCATTTTTGTGATTTTCCTATTTATAATGTCTACTTGATCATTAGCTTGGGGGTGGTACAATGTTGTTAATTTATGTTTAATCCCCAAGTATTGCATGAGCTTCTAAAAGGTAGTGCTTGTAAAATGAGTTCCATTATCAGAAATAAATGCACGTGGTACCCAAAACCTATTTACAACATACTGTTATACAAATTGAGCAGTTATAGAAGATGTGTAGTTGGTGATGGCTATAGCTTTTGTCCATTTTGTATAGAAGTCAATAGTGACTATTATGTATGCCTTTCCATTCAATATGGAAGTGATGGGACCCATGAAATCAATGCCCCAAATATCAAAGCATTCTAGTGATTGGATCCACTACTAAGGCTCCTTCATATGAGTAGCCATTTCACCATTGCATTGGTAGCATTCAGAGGAGTAGATAAAGTAGTGAGAATCCCTTAAAAGTGTTGTCCAATAATATCCTACCATGAGGATCATAATGACCATGCATCTCCTAGCATAGTGGCCCCCATAAGGATCCTTGTAAGCATCTTGGAGAATGTGAAATTGATTAGCATTAGTTATGCATCATCAAATTAAGCCATTAGCATATACCTTATAAAGGTATCTATTTATGTTCATGAAATGTTTGGCCTGGTGTAGAAATTGTTGTTTCTTCCTATTGTCCCACTCCTATGGCACATCTTGAGTGAGAAGGTAAGTGAGAATGCCATTGTACCAATTGGATTTAGTTGGCACTTATTTAGTTATGGCCTTGATAAAGAGAAATTCATTAGAAAATTGATCTAAAAGTGGCCTCTCCTCCTCTTTGTTGTTCCATGTCAACTGAGAAAAGTCATCAAAAACCATGTTCTTAGTCCCCTTTTGATCTACCATTGTGAGATCGAATTCTTGCAAGATCACTAGCCACCATATGACATAAGGGCTCACCCTTGGATTATTCATTAGGAATTAGATTACACTATGGTCTATGTACACAAACACCTTCTAGCTAAGCACATAGCACTTTAGTTTCTCCAAGGTGAACACCATTACCATTAATTATTTCTTCATTGTGGTGTATTTCAACTATGCATTCATAGTGCATCTACTCAAATAGTGGATGTAGTAAGGACATTTTTGATCATCCAACTACTTGAGCATGGCTCCCAAGGCATAATTGGATGCATCTTTCATAATGTGAAAGGGCCTAGATCAATCAAGTGCTCATAGAATTGGAGTTTCTACGAGCTTTTGCTTGAGTTTCTTGAATGCATGCTTGCACTCCTCAATCCAAAAAAATGGAGCATATTTGTTTGTTAGCTCCACTAATGGTTTAGTGATCTTAGAGAAATTATTTATTAAGCATCAATAGTAACCAGTGTGACCAAGGAATGACCTCACATCTTTAACTTTTTCTAGTTATCATGTAATTCCTTGGATGACCCTTATTTTTTTTAGGATCCATCTTGATCCATTTCTCTAAAATTCTATGCCCCAACACAATGCCCTCCTAGACCATTAGGTGGCTTTTCTACCAGTTGAGCCTAATGTTTGTCTACACATACCTTTTTAACACTGACTCAAGATGGTTTAGGGCTTGCTCAAATGTAGCCCCAGAGGTGGAAAAGTTATCCATGAAGACTTCCATCCTACTACCAATCTACTATTGGAAAATGCTAAGGGAAAGGCGTTGGAATGTGGTAGGGGAATTGCATATGCTGAACGACATCTTTCTATATCTGAAAGTCCTCCAAGAACTCATAAATGTTGTTTTAGCCTAATCTTCTAGTGCAATATGGATTTGGTTATAGTCACTATAACCATCTAGAAATTGTAGTAATAATACCTAGAAATAGTATCAAACACCTAGTTCATGCATGGAAAATTAAGTGATCCTTGTATGTTGCCATGTTGTAGACTCAGCGTTTACCACCTTTCTTTAGTACTATCACAAGTGAGCTAATCCACTTGCTATCCTCAATGGGATAGATGAAACTCACCTTGAGGAGGAGTTATTCAATCTCCTTCTTGATAATATCCTTTAATTTTGGGTTCAACTATTGCTATGACTACCTATTTGGTTTAATAGAAGAGTCTATGTAGATGTGATGTTGGCATATCCTTGGATCAATTCTAGTTAGCTCATGATATGAACAAGAAAATACTATTGGCCATTTGATGACCACCTCCAATAGCTTCTTTTTTTTTTTGCATAGGAGAAAGGTTGGCATTGATAATAACTAGCTTTTCATTTTTCAAGAAAGCATATTTCATCTTGACTGATAGATTTTTCAACTCAAGGAGCTCATGTTTAAAGCTCTTAGGGATTTTCAACTTTCCCCAATTAGTGTCATCAGTTTCATTGGAAAGTTGGTGATGAATTTTCTTCATCTCATTCATGCCCTTAATGTAGGCACTTGTAAGATTCTCAGTTTGTTCTATGCACAAGGTTGAGCTACTTTTAGCTTCATTTGTTAGCAACTAGGTGTCCTCCTATTCTGTGGTTGCTATGTACAAATATCTTTGGATTTCTATGACATCTACATACTATTGGCACGTTGTGATTATTGTACTTTTTACTATTCATAATTTCTACATGTAGTGGCACCTTGTGTCACTATACAAAATGCATGGAACATACTTCCTCTCAATCTTTCCAAAATTATTTCCCTTGGAAATTTTTAAGGAGATGTCTTTGATTCCCAACCGTGCATCTATTGTACTCAGCCATGCCCTTCACATGATAATTAGGAAGTTCCCCTTGCAATTGTCTACTAGGATCTTTAGGAAGTCAGTAAGATAGGACTACCCACAAATGGTGGTCACAATGTCCTTCACCAATCCTAAGGAAATAGTGATGCATTGATCTACTAACTCAAGATAAATGTTGCTCTTCTTAAGAGAAGGTAGGTTCCAAGCTTTGTACATTTCATGAGAGATCAAGTTGACACTAGAAGCTAAGTCCAAAAGACCCTTGCAAGGATCATTTCAAATAATTTTCAAGTAAATGAGGACTCCCAAGATTAGATCTTTACTTGAAAAGGTGGCTAGCCTTTATCCAATCTATGACTGCATGGATCAACATCATAGTATGTACTTTGGGAGGTCTTTGGTTTAAAGGGATGTTAAATGATGTTGCATAGGATAAAAGAGAAGTATGATCATTAGCTATAGGTGTCTGTGAGGGCTTAGAAGGACTACTGGTTTAGAAGAAAGGTCTTTCTTGAGGCTTATTCTTTGAACCACTCAACTAGAAATCTGACTATAAGTTAATAACCTTTGAGGTGTTTCTTTGCTATGGATGGGTTGAAATTTCATCCCACATGGATGGAGCTAGTGACAATTGAGTTGAGGGTGGATGCATAGGTGGAGAAGGATGAGGAAGATAAAAGCTAAATTAGGACTCCCCTATTAGATATTAAGTTGTATAATACTTAGGAGGGTATTAGTGGTGCTAAAAGGAGGCATGACTGGAAGAGTCACACGAAGAAATTGGCTACTGAACATAATAGTCATATGGATTTGGCTACTAGAAAGGATACTATTGCCTTTATGGTGGCATCCCTCATGATTATGGATGCTACCACTACTAGTGCTACTCATAAGGTTGAGGTGGAGCTCCACTCAGATAATAAACTTATTGTTGGTGAAACTGTCTGTAGTTGCCTTAAGGATAGGGTAACCTCTTGGGTGCTTGGGTTTTTTCCAACCTAGGATTCAGGACATACATCCCATACTCTTGAAAGTGTGACATAATAGGAAAAATCCCTTAGAATTATTGTATTGGTAGATGTCACACCTATCATAATCATCTATCTTAGAATCTACAACATCTTCAATAGCAATAGTTTTACCCTTACCCCTTTGATGGGTATGTTCAACTTTTTTCATTCTTCTTCGATCATGACCACTACCTTACTCTTTGGACTCTTTAATAATTCTAAGGGTCATTTGGAGCTTTTCATTTAAAGAATTCCACATTTTTTCTACCTTGGCAAATATTTTAGAAATATATTTTTGTATTGGCAAGGTCTTCCCTTATATCACTTCATCAAGTGGTGCCTCCTCATTTTCATAACATTGAACCTTCCTGTTGCAAATGGAAGGATCCTAGTTGTACTTGTTTGTACTTTCCATTTTTCTCAATGCTCCTTCTTCTTAGGCCACCTACTCAATTAGCCTATGGATCTGATAGACTCTTAGTTCTAAAAGTCTTCCTTGGGCATAGGATCCCAAGAGTTCTACTCATTTTTGTTTTGATCCCATCTATGATATGGCAAAGCCCCTCCTTTTGATAAAATCCATGGCCTGGGCATTGGTACAACAATGAGTAATATTTTTCCATGAGTACATCCAAGAATTCATGTCTTCTTTGCCTCCATCTACTTCCTCAAATTAGACACTCAAGAGTACATTTGATATTTGTCATTGATGAGTTCAAGCATTGTACTCTATCATCTAATTGATTCTGGTTCTAAGGACTAGTACCTACTTTTAGCCTTCATGATGAGTGTCCTAGGGAATAGCTTTAATTTTTGTCATTCATTTTCCATGTTCTATAAGGCACATGCATAATGAAAGGCTTGGAGATTATTTTGTGAATTAGAATTGTATCCCCCTTCAAACTTAGGGATATTTTCATGCCCAACCATTTGATCTACCTATCTTTCATGTGCCTCATTGAAATTCTCATGGCCTCTGCAATGTTCAACATGTTTTTAGTTGCACAGAAAGGCTCATCATAGTAATAACCCTTGTGATGGCCATGATGCTTATGATGCTCCCTGTTATCCTTCTTTTCATGATGGTGGATGTTTCTTGATTGTCCTCACCCTTACTCTCTATTGTTCTGATGAGACCTATGAACATCCCTATCCTGTTGGCCATGTGCATAATGGTCTCATCATTTGTAGCTTTATTTGAAGCTAGAGGAGGAAGAAGATGAGGATAATGAAGGAAGAAGGAAAGAAAGACAAGCACCAAAATGATGCATGCGACTCTCTCTTCTTTGGTCATGGCCACAGTCACCATGTTTATCTTTATTTTGGTGCTTGTTGAGGTTCCTACCTTGACTCCCTTCTTTGGAGCCTCCATGATCATGGGACTCATTCTCCCCTAAACTAGGGTTATTTATAGTGTACTATAAATTTTGGTTAAGGCCCCCTTCATCAAAGAAAATGAAAGGAAAGTTAGTATATTAAGAATTCCATGAGAAGGGATACTCTTCTTCTTTTTGGCCTAGTAGGAACAAAGGTTTTATGAACTATTTCCTCTTTGATGCCTTGTAGGGAGCATCCTATTATTGATCTTTTTTTTTGTTATGTCTCAGTGGGATGATAATCACAATATTCATAATCATACACAACATATTCAAGATTGAGCCTGGTGATGCCCAATTTCATGAGAGTGTGAAGAAACATTGTATTAATTGATTAATTAGGTGGTAGCATAATGTTTCCCTCCATGTCCTACCATTGCATATGCTCATCCTAATGCAAGATAAAGGTGAATTCTGGAAAATACTTATATGGATGAGTATAGAGCACTTTGCATTGTTGGGGCATAGGTGGTTTTGAGCCTTCACATCTTTGTTGATTGGAACCACCTTTGTATGGTGGCAAAGAATCTCTACTTTGAGAAGAAGTCATATTAGATCAAAAGGAAAATAGTATTCTTTCATTTTTATTATTATTTGCTTAATGATATCGACTTTAGGGTTTGTTACAATGTCCTTAGCTAATTTCACTAACTCCTAGGTAGCACATGTAGCTAACTAAAGTCCTTGGTAATGGTACCAATTATGAGTAGCGAAAAGTTCCTACATCCAAATAGACAAATCACTAGTGTTCACTAATCAATCTAGTCAAATTCTACAAACTTTAGCTCTTTAAGTACACTTTGCCCAGGTATTGAATATCAAGGATGTGATCATTGTCTTCCCAATTTTACTTGTGAAGCACAATGGTATGGTTAAGTGTAACTATGGCACATGATTTTTATCATTTTTATGTTTTTAATTTAATTGATCTAAATGCCAAAAATAAAGTAATTAAATATTTAATTAATTAATCTAATAACTAATTATTTCTTTAACTAATCCTAACATAAGCATCTATTCCTATCTATCATACACATCTTGAACACATTACAACACTAATGGGTTACCAAGAATTAAGCAATACTGGGATTACCAAGCATTAATTGTATGCTCAAGATGGTTGTACTTATGTGTATTAATTATTTGAAGGTAATTAATTAATCAAATGCATTAAAGTAAATTGCATGAATAATAAATGCATTAAGTAAATATTTTGCTAAGTCCAAGTGCTATAAGGTATATGAAGAAAGCTCATCTTTATTATCATTTACAACGAGGTATTAGGTACATTGATGGTTGAATAAATATTTGTACAATTCTTACTCCTACTGTAGGCACTTAGAAAATATTCCAACTCTCAAATGAATAAACTACAAGAGCTCTGCTATGATATTACCAAAAAATGACATAAATGTGGCTATTGCATGCATTTATATAGGAAAAACAAGACATTGCATCGATGCATGCATGTGGACGCAGCAAACCACACATCGACATGGTCAAACGATGACTCCTCACCTATGGTTAGGAAAGGACGATGGCTACTAGTCATCACATTGCTATGTAGCTTGGTTGTAAGGCCTAGTTATGAAATATCATAATCATTCTAGCTATGATGCTAGCCTACAACCCAAATGACAAAGTAAGATATACTCTTCTCTGTAGCTAGAACATTGCCCTTCCTTTTCTTGCTACTTTGTCATGATCATCTAAGGCTATTACACACTAGGCTCCATGTGTTGTTGTTGTCTCACTTATTTTTAGCTGTCTCACTCATTTTTACCCTATGTGCCATATGCTATACCTTTCCTTGCCATCTTTGCTTCCTCCATCTATCAACTTGCTAATATGGTTGATGGATCAAGCCTTCTCTAGCCATTGTCAATACTATAGGATTCTACCTTCTCTCATCATTGTTAGTACCAAATGATTTTACCTCCTCTAGTAATTATTGGTACTAGCAGATACTACCTCATCTAGAAATTTTTACTAGAAGAATGTTGATCAATTAATAATTTTTTTTATTTTTTTGTCAATTGATAAGAAACTTCAAAAACTATTAAATAATAAGAAAAATTGAATTTGATGTTTAGGATGAAAAAATTTTAAATAATAAAATGTGATAAAATTGACTAACTAATCAAATTGTTCAATGGAAGCAATTGAGATGAAAATTCTATAACTAAGCATGCTTTTCCTAGAGTAGAACTATAATGGATGACCTCTCAGGAAGTCTTGAAAAGCATGAAATTTTTTTACAACTGTAAATGACCATAAATTTTAATTTTGGTTTCCATTTTCAATGAAATAAGAGTTGTTTATAAGAGATTTAGACCATTTGGATGCAATAAAATGATCATATTTAATCTATTGAAGTCCAAAACCTATTTTTTAAAGTTATTATTTTATCATTCTAAAATATGGAAAGCTTGACTTGGAGGCCAATGCTTGAGTGTTTTTAATACGATTGAATTCTTTAAGACCATTTAATTCATCATGGAAGGAGCTAGAGCAAGAATATTCATATCGAAGTAGTTCTAACCACTTCCAAAAGTAATTAACCACTTTTAAAACTTATAAAAAGCATCATGAAGGGCAATGAATAATCATCCTACCATGCCTCTTTAGTCTAGAAATGTACAGAATTTAGAGAGAAAATTAGAAAATGATGGATTCTCAAGTCAATGATCATATGGATTCTATTAAATAACAAATTAATAAAATTAGTGACCTACAAGAGGAGCTCTAATCAATGATATCAATGGTTTAGAAAAAATATGCAAGATTGATGAGTGGTGAGGTACCCCTACACTCAACCATACGAATATGAGCGTAGCACGCATGATCCAGTTGAACTCCACAGACTAAGTGCCTACATGCCTTATGGAACACTTAAGGTTAATTATTCATTATCTTCCTAGACTTACTTGTAGTTGTCATGATTGTATGGTTAAGTAAGTCTGAGGTATGTGATTTTTATAGTCTTTTATATTTTATCTCCTATGCTAATAAGGTGAAGGGTAAAGAGACTAATCAACTAAATTTAACGAACTAACTAAGCCTTAATTAACCTAGCATCAGCATCTGTTCCCACTTATTGTTCACACCTTGAACCAATGCAACCTTGGTTACCAAACGCTAGTCGTTGTTGGAATCACCAAGCGTAACACATGTGCTCGAAGCGGTCGTACTGAGATACTTAACTAGGAGAGAAGGCTTGAGAGAGATTTAATTACTAATAAAGAATTTAAGTGGAAAATAGTAAATAATATTAAATAAAGTTCTAATTAGCCTATTCCATGCACTGCAAGGTTTATCCAAGAAGTTCTTTTTTATTGCCATACACAAACATGTGTTTAGATACAATATTTGCTCAAATAAAGATTCGTCCACTTTGGAGCTCCTACTACATGCATATGGAAAATATTCTATCTCTGGAGGGATCAAACTGCGAAAGTTTCAATACAGTCTAGGCCTAGAATGAGAAACAAGGGAGAGCCACCTCTTATTTATAGATATGATGGCACACTGCGATATTGCGGGGGATGCGATATCACGACGGACGCGATATCTTGGCCCATGTGATATCGTGTCCCATCATACCCCCATGACTGAATAAAAACTTGTCCTTGAGTTCCTTACAAAATATTAGGATGGTATGGGATTATTAACTCAAATAGAACTAATGGGGTGACATGTGAATGGATCATCATTACAAGATAAGATAAAACTAGTGTTCATGACAACAAGAGTGAACACTTTATACATTTGACATCAGGCCTCATTTGACAGCTGAGAAAGAGAGAGAGACAGAATTTTGCTACTGCCAATGCCAAGATTATGTCTTTTTTTGTCCATCCGTAAGCGCACTATCGATCTTGCTCTTTGCATAGTTGCTTCAACACCGCTCCATTCCAAGTGTTCTCTCTAGATCCAATCCATTGTTGCATGAGTACCATCTGCACACACAACACAGTCTTTATATTAGCAAGGGTAAATGAATTTCAATGTAGTTGATGCCTTGCTTTTGTGAAAGGTCAATTGGCTGAGTTGTGGTATGGTTGATACGGATCTGGAGATATCATAGTGGTGACTACCGAAGGTGTAGGGGTTAGGAGAAAATCGAAAAAATTTGGGTCTAGACCCCCATGACCAAGAGCAAACCTCCAGTAGTGATAGAATGGAGAAAGAATAAAGAACAAGAAAGATGAAGAAAAAGGAACAACTATAACATCGATGAAATGGATGTCGAGATGGAAATGAACAGATAAAGTTGATTACAAAAATGTTAAGGGAAAGAATTTAACTAGTGCACCAAATAGGAATGCTAGTGGGTCCTCCATAAAGCAGGCTCATGCCCTTAATGCCCTGATAAACCCACATTCAAAGAGTCCTTAGGCTTTAGGAATGTCATTTGGAACAAGAGTTAAATTCTTAACTGCAAGAATTTACCAAAAAGAAAACAATGTGTCAACCAAAATATATACTAATGATACAACCAACAATGACGTGAAAAATGGAGAGAAGGATGGAGAGAGGAGAATGGAATGGAATCCCAAGAACAAGGTGGTGTACAGCCCCTTATGTAGTTCATAATTAATGGGACTTAGCAAATCCCATTTCAAGTCCAGTCTCAAACAAACCACTTCCAGTGACTTCACATTAATACATTTATCCAATTCATCCTCTCAAAGTAACAATAATGCATCCTCCAAAGACCCACCACCATTTCAACGAAACAAAGAAGGAGAGAATGGGAAGCGAGAAGGATCTTAGGTAGAGGGAACATTTTTATTTTAGTTCCATAACCAATGCTTATAGCCCAAATGATTATTTCATCTAAGGGGTGAGAACCACACCATGCAAAGACTTTGTTATTTTTATGAGCTTAGCTTCCCGATAATTGGGTAATTTAGCGACTGAAAACGTCAGTAGCTAGAAAACACCGAGGGGTCGGCGAGCATGATAGTTTCAACCCCATATCCGTGAGAGGGCCGTGCTGGGTGTGTGTGGATACGGGGCACCCTAAACAGTCTGGTAGATGAGACAGGGACTTAATCAGCATCTATATAGCCTTTTGCAACATATAACTTAAAAACGAGAATGAAAATGTGAAGTAATGCTTGAAAGTAAATAAAGTAGAAAATAATGCGACACATGACAATAAGTAGGAAAAAAAGTAAAATGTAGTTAGAAGAATGCACTGCTTCGAAGCTACAAGTTTGCTCTATCGAGGTGGATAGATTTGGTTGCATAGCGTGATGGAGTGCAGAGATCCTGAGAGTAACTGAGACGTGTAGAGCAAAATAGGTTGTGCGCTTGGGCATGGACTTAGGTGCTGACAATGCGAGGTTCTACTAAGGTGGTAGAAGGGGAAGAGAACAAAATGCTAGTTGAAGATGCTAACTATTTGCAGTGTCAAATAGAAAGCTTACAATGCTCAATGTTACAATGCCAGAGAGAGGAGAAGTCAAAGAATTGAAAAAATTTGAACCCTTTGAATGTTGCCCATTGGGGTATTTATAAGACCAAGGGCACACAAAGATGGTGGTTTGGACCCCATGTGCCTTGGGCCCACGTTGACTTGCTAGTGTGGCACGTGCCATGCATGACCATTGGACCTACATGACTATTATAGTGTGAACCTGCCATGTTGTAACTATGAGTCTGCTATGCTGTAATTGCACTGTCAGCATCTGGAGACGTGTGCCAATGATCTAATTAGGTGAAGCACATTGATGTTGCACAACCACCCGCATGCTCTGCTATGCTCTATAGCGTAGCATGCTCGTTGTAGTGTAGGACCTTATCGTGCATTTCACTATATGTGTTGCATGCTTGCTCTGCTATGCTATGCTACGTAGCATAGCGACTGGCCTTAGTCACAAAAATTTTGCCAATGTGCAAACTTTGCTTCCTGCGTTACGAGACTTGCAAACTTGCTGATTCTACCCTTTTGAGCTGCCTTCTGTCTCTTCCATAGGATTGCTATGCCTTGTTGCATCATGTAGCTCAGCATAGCATAGCATAAGACATGGTCTACTGCTTCTTGATGGAAAGGGACATTGTTGAAGGACTTGGAGTTAAGCAAGGGAGCTGGTTGTATAACTGTTGCTAGGCTACGCTACGCTAGGTAGCATAGCGTAGCGTAGCACTTCATTTTGCAATTGTTTTTTGAAGCTTGCTATGCTACATAGCAAGACGTCACGTAACATACCAAAATTCGTAACTTAGAAAACTTGTTGAATTGTTTCATGCATCCTGAGCACTACTGTCAACTTTGTGCACCGTTTCTGAGTAGGCTATCAGCTAGGCAAACTACTTGGATGGATAGGCTGGTTGATCTATAGAGCCTATTTATACCTAAAGTAGAAAATTTTCTGGCCTAAATTTAGAGCATTCTCCTCCCAAAGAACTACCATTGTGCTATGCAAATTGCAAGGCCTGGTGAAGCAAGAATGACTTCAAATTTTTTAGGGTGTTTCATTGGCCCCTCTTTGTCAACGTCTAGAGAATGGGCTCGATAGACATTGACAAAGAATATGAAACACTACAGCAGGTACAATGTTGAGGTTGTTGCTTGGTGAGTGTCGAGACATCACATGGCCACACTTGAGAGTGTTGCATTGGTTTTGCAGAGGTTAAGCCAGATAGCAAAGATGTTGTTTAGCAGAGTCCCTCATCGGAGTGCTCATGAGGGACTCGTTGGCATTTTCATCTTTGGCTAGCATTGTTCTTCAACCTCTTGTAGGAAAAGTGTTTCCTTCATAAGATGAGTTGCATTACATCCATGAAGGGTTTTGACCTACCTACAAATGCTTTCCATATGGTGAGTTATGTTATGCATGTCATGGAATTTGCACTCTGAAGTAGCTGAGCTAGTCGAGGCACTTACTTCACGATGCTATAGCATTGGCTGCTGTCACAAGCTGTGCCTGTAGGGGCAAAGGTCTTGCTAGCTACTAGCATTGTTGAAGCTATTGGGCATCGTTGCTAGTGTGTGATGTCCAAAGTAGGAAGGCTAGTAGTAGCCTTGGTAGCATCGGCATGGAGGAGCTGGCCTCAAAGGCACCAGGAGGTGCTGCGAGTGCGGATGCTCTAGAATCCCTACCAAAGGCACGCATTCTCAATTCAGCTATGGGATCAACTACCACATAGCTAAACATTGTGCAAGCCGAGGCATTGGAAGGGGGCTTGAGAGCAATAATATTGTGGTTGGGCCACAATACTGCTGGGAATATAGCTACGGGAATTAGCCAAGGAACTACCGTTAGGGTGATGGGCCGTGGCAATGGTAGGTCCAAAGGGCCAGTATCATGCCATACAACATCTCCAAAGGATCAGCATGATGCCAAGGGTGGTGGTTTTGTGTGTGTCCCAAACCACATTCTCAGTGCATCATGAACTACGTTCCGAAGCTATGATGTCCCACCCACACATCAGCACCGTGCATGCTCGTCTAATGCTTACTTGGCATAGATGCACGTTGGGGATGTGACATGAACCTAGTTTAGGCTCTCAGTAGACCATGTGCTGGTTTAAGATCCTAGTAGAATGCTATGTTGGTTTAAGGTCCTGGTAGATTGTACATGCTAGTTTATCATTGTAGCGGATGGGCTATGCCAGTTTTACGTCATGGCGGATGGTGCTCGATGCCGCTAGTTTAACATCATTGTGGACACTGCTCGATGCCGTTGCCAGTTTATTGTCATAGTGGATGGTGGTGGCTATCGTTGTGCTTCAAGCATAGTATGGCTTGAGGTACGAGTGATTCACCGAGTTGGCAAACTCATTGTCATCCATGTCAGCCAACTTGAAGGCTCCATTCCCAAAGGCTTTAGTGACCATGTAAGGACCTTCCTAGTTGGCTAAGAATTTGCTCATGTGCTCACAGAAGGCCTTGAGGATGAGGTCTCCCTTTTGCACTGGCCATCGATGTGGGTCTGCATGGTGCTTTTATTGCTTCTTGCTCTGGTAGTGCTTGATGTGTCTCAGCATTTACACATGCTCCCCCTCTATTGAGTTGAGGTCAATGATCTAGAACTTGTTGTTTTGGGCTTCGCTCATGATGTCGGATAGGATCATCCGAAGTGATAGTACCTACAACTCAAGAGGCAACACAGCTTCAGGTCTATAAACAAGGCTATAAGGGATCTTACTTGTTGTGGTCCTGCATGTCGTTCGGTAGGCCCATAGAATGTAAAGGATTTGCTCATGCCACCGCCTCTTGCTGTTGTTAAGCATCCACTTTAGCAAGATGATGATGGACTTATTTGTAGCCTCTGCCTACCCATTTGCCTACAGATAATAGGGGGAGGAGAATGATTTCTTAATGCCTAGATTTTTGCAGAAGGTTCGAGTTTCCATATTGCTAAACTATGGTCCATTATCGGTCACAATAGTTATTGGAAGCCCAAATCTAGTTACGATGTTGTCCAGGATGAAATGGCAGATTTGTTGAGATGTTGTCTCCCTCAGGGGGATAGCTTCCATCCACTTAGTAAAGTACTCAGTGGTGGTGATAATGAAACTATGCCCTGTAGAGGACTTACGTGTGATAGGCCTTATGAGGTCTAATCCCCATCGTTGGAAGGCCCATGTGATTTGCATTGGGTGTAAGTCCGTAGGTGCTACATGTATGAGATTTGCGTATCTCTGGCATGTGTCGCATGTCTTGACTTTCGATAGGCAATCACCCTCCATGTGGGGCCAGTAGTACCCTAGGCATCTAATTTTTGTAGTCATAGCCCTGGGTGCTATGTGTTAATGTGCAAAGCCCCTCATGTACTTCATTAACTACCTTTTGCGCTTGCTCCCTACCCACGCATGCTAGCAATATCCGATCGTAGGAACATCAACATAGGACGTCATTTCCCATGAGCACGTATTGCCAGGCACGCTTACAGATTGCATCTCTTTGGGCAGATGTCAATCCACTTGGGGGTTCACCATGTTGTATATAAGTTTTAATGCTGGCATACCACTCCTGGGTATCTGTGGCATTGACAGAGGCCACGTGTTCCACCTGAGCGATAAGCTCTGCACATTTGATAATCAAAGTTGGCAGGTTTTCCAAGGAATGTGATGGAATGTTTAATGCCAGAGTAGCTAAGGTATCTGCCATGATGTTCTCATTGCATGGCACGTGTTGCACATTTGTGTTTGCAAATTACTTAAGAAATATTTTTGCTAGGTCGAAATAGGGTTGCAGGTGCATAGCTTTGCAGGCATAGACCTCAGTGATTTGATTCATGACTAGTTGTGAATCTCCCCAGATCGCCAGGTGTTGTATGCGCAGTGCTTGGGAAGTTAAGAGACCTATGAGTAACCCCTCATATTTTGCCACATTGTTGGTGTAAGGGAACATAAAAAAATATGCAGACGGATGCATTTCCCAAGAAGGGATTGTGATGAAGGTAGCGACACTACCCCCTTGCGCAGTTGAGGTGCTGTCAAAGTGTAAAGTGGCTTTGAGATACGATGGGACAATGTTGATATTGCTAATGTGCTCATTTAGGAATTTGGGGTCTATGATGGCCTAGTTGTCAACAAGCGAGGCCATGAGTTGGGTTGCTATGGCTTGACCCTTCATCGATGATTGGCTTACATAGTGTAAATTGAACTTCGCGATTATTGCCTTCCAACAGGCTATCCTACTACTTTCGTATAGGTTGTTAGTGATAGCCTGGAGTATATTTCTTTTGCAAATGATGTTGGTCATACTGCAGAATATGTAATGCCTCCACTTCTTTAGTGTGAACACTAAGGCAAGGAAGTTCCTCTCCACTTCATTGTATTTTGCCTCATGCGCTATTAGTGCATGGTTTAGGTAATACACTGGTATCTCAGAACTGTCGTCTCATTTTTGACATAGCAGTGCTGTGACAGATGTGTCAGAGGTGGCGAGGTAGATAAAGAAGGGTTTGTTCTCTTGTGATGGATGCATGGTTGGAAGGTGTGAAAGCTCCTCCTTCAGGTCGTTGAAGGCTTGTTGACACTAGGTTGTCCACTTGAAGCTAACCCCCTTCTTTAGAAGATGTTGCATGGGGTATAACTTGTCACTCAACCTTGCTATGAACCTTTGAATAAACTGTACCCTACCTTGCAAACCATGTAGCTCCTTGGGACTTGTGGAAGGTGCCAGGTTGACAATGGCCTTGACTTTGTCAGGGTCCACCCGTATTCCGGCCTTTGATACTACGAACCCTAACATGCATCCAGTTTTCACCCAGAAGATGCACTTCTTGGGATTGAGGCATAAATCATGCATTTGGCAACATTTGAGGACTATTCCTAGATTTCATGGATGATCAACTGCCTCTTTGGAGTTGACTGCTATATCATCCACGTAATCGCTCAATGTTTCTAGGATATAGTTGCTGAAAATGTAGGTCATGGCTCACTAGTAGGTTGCACTAGAATTCTTGAGCACGAAGGGCATCATGGTGTAACAAAAATTTCCCCATGGAGTCATGAAGGTTGTTGATAGCTGGTGCTATGGGTTAATGCAGATTTGGTTGTATTCGGAGAAACCATCCATGAAGGATAGTAGAGCATGGCCAGCCGTGGTGTTGATGAGCTAATCAATGCTTGGAGGTGGAAAGTTGTCTTTGATCATTATCTTGTTCAAATCCTAGAAGTCTATACAGATCTATATTCCTCCCATTTTCTTTGGAACTACAACAATGTTGGACACCCACTCTGAGTAATCAACCACACGGATGAAACTGGCTTGGTATAGCTTGGTGATTTCATCCCTCACGGCTAGTGAAAATTTTGACTTAACCTTGTGAGCCTTCTGCTTAACTACCTTCATGTCTGGGTCTAGGACTATGTTGTGTTGTATTAGCTGCAGATCTAGACCTAGCATGTTGTTGTATGACCATGCAAAGATGTTGATGTTATCTTGCAGAATCTTGGCTATGTTTTTGTGCATTTGCATGTCTAGGAGGGAGCTAAGTCTTAACATTTTCAACTCCCCCTTTGACGTGGTGATAGACATCTCGATGAGAGGATCCTCGGTTACATCCATGACCTCTAAGTCTAGGGTTTGGACTAGATGCTTGGGCCAGTCTGGGGATGCTTCTAAGGCTGATATGGTGCTAGTTGTGGTCAACCCCCAATCGATCATGTTGGGGTCCAACTATCTCGCAAACTTGTCATGTGGACCTGCTAACGTTAAAGGCATGGAAATGTTGTGATGGATTTCCATCTTTTGCTTGACCTACCAACATAAGATAAAAGCTTGTTTAAGAGGCATCTATTGATAGAGATTGTGTGTAATGAAAATTTGCAAAATAGTAATGTGATGCAACTCGCAAAGTGGTGATGATATAAAGATTGGAAGTTTGTCAGTTTAAGGTCATGGTGGACCACTAAGGCATAAGAGTGTAGAATTGCTGAAGATGTAAAACTACTGATGCAAAGTGTAAAGCTATGGAATTGTTAATATGAAAATGCCAAACTGCTAGTTTAGTGTCATTTCACACTACCAAATTATAACATGTAGAATCTTAACATGCAAAATGATAGTATGTGAAACAAGAAACTGTAAGTATGAGAATTGCAAAACTGTGAATACGAAGATGTGAACTGCTGATATGAAGACGCAAGACTGCTAAAAATTGCAACACTACCAATGTGGAAGAGGATGGGAAAACCACCCATGTAAGAATGTAGTATTTTTAGTTTAACGTCATTGTAGACTGCAAGCATAATAGGTCGAAACTACTAGTTTAGGATCTTTTTGGATCGTTAGAGGTACAACTATGCTAGGATTGCTAGTTTAAGGTGTTTTCGGATCATAGTGTAGTTTTAGGCCATTTCGGGCCATTGTGTAAATGCACATTGCTAGTTTTAGGCCATTTCAAGCGGTAGCATAGAAACATATAAGCAGTGTATGGACCAGAAGCAGTGGGGTTGCTATGCTAGGCAAAGTTGCTTCTTGACCTGATGCAGGTTGAGTGAGACGTAAGGCCAAGGCGCTCCACCAGGGCCTTCATCGATGTCGTCGACTTCCACTTGGAAGGGTAACTCAATCCATGTGTTTTCATTATGGGGATCAACTTGCTAATCTGACCCCTTTGCTGGGTAGTTAGTGTAGATTGCTATAGGCACTTCATTCTCAGAAGTTATGACTTTTGAGCCTTGTTCCATGCCTACGTTGTGAATTTCTTGTGTTGCTACTTCGTCACCATGGATCACCACTTCTCTGCCTATGTATGGTAGGTGGATCTCCTAGTGTATGGGTGAGGAGACAACCCTAAGTTGTGCTAACCATGATCTCCCCAAGATCAAATTAAACCCAGGCATTTCCTTGACCATGATAAATGTTGCATTTATGGGGAACTGGTCCCCTACTACGAAGTTTACATGAACTGTGCCCTTTACCATGACCCGTGCCCCATTAAATGACCTCAGGCATGAGGTCATCATGGATTTGATCTGGTCGACCAAGCCTAGCCTATCCACAATGGGAAAGAGGATGACATTCATGGCGATCCCATCATCAATATGTACACTTCGGATCCGGTGTTGGCCGACCCGAATTGTTATGAAAAGGGACACCATAGTCACCTAACCCCTCTTAGGGCCTTCCCTAATGGCGTCATCACAGAAGATTAGTTGAGGTTGTTCTCATCATGAAGGTGTGGGGGGAAGCATGACCGAGTAGATTGCCTCTTCCTCCACAGGCATGTCTTTATTGATCGCTGTCATTGTCAACATGTGGATCAAAGCTTCGTGATATGGGATAGATGTCATGATTAGGTCATACAAGCTCAATGTGTGAGGGTGTCTAAGAAGTATTGGCCTCCCCCTGTTTGATGCTTTCCTCTTCTATTCATCCTGGAAGATGAATTTCTCAAGGAGAGACGACTTCGGATCTATGTTCAGCTCCTTCTTGGTAGAGTGGTGTAGGCTGCGTGGTTGTGTTGGCCTTCGCCTTTGGTGGAAAAGGCACAAATGCAGAGGGAAAAGATGTAGTCTTGGGGGTACCTTGGATAGTACCTCCCTTCGACGTCTCACTCGCGAAGTGGACCTCTCGCCTTGTGGGGATGAGAATACTATTTAGCTATTTTGCATGAGATAGGGATCGTCGAGGGTGTCGACCCCCTAATGACGAATGAAGCTAGAGGTGTTAATGGATGGGACCACATGGCTATGCTAATAGGTAACGCAAAGGTGCATGCCTGTGGCAGGACTTTCAAGATGAACGTCTACTATGAGCTTGGACCAACCGATAGTGGTGCTGGTGCACTACTCTGAGGCACACGGACCACGAATGGCTACCGGGGTGGCCTAGGATCACTATCAAAGTTGATGGCATTGATTATGTATTTGGCATTGTTGACGTTGAGGGGATCTGTGTAAACATACATAGATTGATTTTCAGGGTGCATTGGGCTACTTTTGTCCAACACTAGTTTCCCTAGGTCAATTAATCTTTGGATGTCATCTTGCAACGCCAAGAAGTAATCAGTGTTGTGACCACACTGTTGGTGGTAGTCACAAAACTTGTCCATCCTAAAACCCCTAGGGACTGGAGGTTCATTGGGCAGGGCCAAAGAGGGGTTCCTAATGAGCTCATAGTAGCATTGATGTCTTTTGTTTGCTTCTTCTAACATCTACTTATGTTGGATGTATCCCGCTACCAACAGTTGCATTAGGAGTTTTGAAGGCTTAAGGGGCAGTGGGGTGTACTTTAAGTGGTCTTTGTGCTCAAAGTTTGGTTTGGTTTGTGCAGATGTCTCAGGTGTATGTATAATAGGTTGTAGCACATGGCCCTGTTTAGGTGTGGGGTTAGCTGTCGGTATGGCTGGTTTCTTGTTGTTCTTGCTACTGTTATCATTAGGTTTGGGCTTGGCCTCCATTGCCATAGTGACCACTATAGTTGTTGGGGCTTTATCCTTGTCCTTCTTTGTAGGCTGCGTCTTTGCTTGTCTTGATCGCATCTTGTATGCCCTTAGTCTAATCGAAGGCTTGACTAAGAGAGTGAGAAGCAAGGTAGTACAGTTTAGACTTGATAAAGTCATTCACTACATCCTTAAAGATGACCAGTAGATGAGCCTCCGTGATGGGTTCATGAATTTCGTTAAGGGTTGCACTCCAACGTTGAATGAATTTTTGGACTGGCTCTAGAGCATCTTGCTTTACGCTCATCAACTAATCCAGCGTGGTTTCTGGCTTCAAGTTGTACTTGAAGCGTGTCACGAACTAGGTCAAGAGTTCTTCCAGAGTTGAAATGGATGAGCATGGCAATGCGTGGTACCAGTCTAGGGCTTTCTTAGCTAGGGACATGGTGAAGATGTGAATAATTATGTGTGGCCATTGTTGTAATAGCAAAGACTCAGACCTGAAGGTAACAAGATGTGCATTGGGATCTCCCTCCCCATCATACTTTGTGAAATATGGGAGAGACATCCCTAGGGGTAGTGTTAAAGAAAGGATTGCAAGGCTAATAGGATCATCCTGATAGAAGTCCATGACTTGTACCATGTTAGACCTAGCAGCTTTGAGGTGCTTTATTTCCTTAGTGAGGGTCTGGATGAGTTGAAATGCTTGGTCCAGACTTGATGATGTTGTGGATGGTTGGGGAGCTACGGAGGTAGCTTCCACCTATGGTATTGTAGGGGTGGTGGCGTGACCCATTGGCAATACCAGTGGGATGACCCCCACGAGCGGTGCTACCTATGTTATCCACCACCTGGCAGGTGGTGTTGTTAAGGTAGCAACCATAGGTTGGGTTGCCGAATAGACTGCTTGTGTCATTGGCAGCGTAGACCATAGCCCCGTGTTAGGCTGTGCTGACTGTGAGGCTTGGTGTATTTGAGAGTGCACATAGTGAGACATTTGCAATGGTTGTGGGGTAGGCAAAGAGGAAAATGGGGCCCACTGTGTGGATGGGCCGAGGCCCACCACAGTGGGTGGAACAGACATGAATGCAAGAATAGAGATAGAAGTCACGTATGTTTGTGAAGTTGGTATGGTATGAACATGTGGCACAGTAGCCATGGTTGGCATGTTATGTGGTATAAGAATAGACTGCTAAACAACCTACAAAGGAATAGTAGCTGCAAATGGAATAGGCAAAACAGGTGAGGGTGGGTGTTGAAACACCATAGGATTGGCATGGCTACCCATAGCAGTTGTAATCATGGGTTGTAGAAGCGTAGACATAATTACAAAGGGAGTAGTAAGAGACAACGGCGTGGCCTAGAAGGACTAGGTAGGAGGGACAGGAGCGGGGCTGGTTGAACCTCCCTTGTCTGATTGGGAATTGAGTTCCTCCTATCCATCCTGGAAAGCATCATCTTGGTTGGATGCAGTGTCCTATTGCTTCCTAAGCCTAGCCAACTGGATTAATTAGTCTAGAAGCCTTTGGTAAACTTGTGTTAAGGGTAAAGAAACACTAGGAGTAGGAACAAATTCCTTCTCATTACAATAAGTGAATTCGAAGCTATGTTTATCCTCGAGTTCATGTACATCCAAGGGTAGATTGACCTACACCTTTGCATAGAGGAAGCTGTAACACTCATGTTGCTGGGCCAATCCCTCAGGTCCTTGATTTTGGACTCTGAGAGATTGGCGTGTTTCCAGCATCGGGTTCAGCAGTTGCTCAAAACCAGTAGTTCCTTAAACCATGATGGGGACTTCAACATTGAAGTGAATTTCCATGTCGAAGGCATTAGCAACAGTAGTTGAAAAATCCATTGCAAGCTGAGTAGTTTTGCAGAAGAGCGCAATAAGTGCTAAAAAGAACAAAGAGACTGAAAGGCAACAAAAAGAAGGCTTTACGTCTTGCCAGATTCCTAAGCAACTATCGAGGCAACCGATCTACACCACACAAAGTGTAAAAAACTATGAAAGGATGTCATGTTTATGCCAGTGCACGATGAGGTATAGAGCGCATGCAAGACTACCGTAAGACAAGCAAGATAACTAGCGATCAAAGGCTTTGTATCTCGCAAGATCCCAGAGGGATCATCGAGGTGATTGCTCTGTACCACATGCGATGGGGTACATAATGCATGCAAGACTACCATGAGACAAGTTAGTCAACTGGTGATTGGAGGTCTTGTGTTCTGTAGGGCTCCCAAGAAACTATCGAGGTGACCGACTTGCACTGCACAAAGCGTAAACAACTGCAAAAGGGTGTCACATTTACGCTTATGCATATTAGGGTGTAGAAGGCTTACAAAACTACCATGACATGTGAAAAAGACACCAAAAGGCCCTCCTTCTAGTGCCAAAAAACTGTAGTGACCAAAAATGTTCGTAGCTGGAAAACACCAAGGGGTCGATGGGCACGACAGTTTCGACCTTGTATCCGTGGGAGGGCCGTGCTAGGTGTGTGCAGATACGGTGCACCCTGAATGGTCTAGTTGATCAGATAGGGACTTAATTAGCATCTATATAGCCTTTTGCAACATATAACTTGAAAATGGAAACAAAAATGTGAAGTAATGCTTGAAAGCAAATAAAGTAGAAAACAATGCGACACATGACAATAAGTAGGAAACAAAGTAAAATGTATTTAGAAGAATGCACCGCTTCGAAGCTACAAGTTTGCTTTGTCGAGCTGGATATAGTTGGTTGCACAATGTGATGGAGTGCAGAGATCTCGAGAGTAACTGGGATGTGTAGAGAAAAATAGGTTGTGCGCTTGGGTGCGGACTTAGGTGTTGATAATGCAGGGTTCTACCAAGGTGGTAGAAGGGGAACATGACAAAATGCTAGCTAAAGATGCTAACTATTTTCAGTGTCAAATAGAAAGCTTACAATGCTCAATCTTACAATGCCAGAGAGAGGAGAAGTTAAAGAATTGAAAACATTTGAACCCTTTGAATGTTGCCCGTTGGGGTATTTATAGGACCAAGGGCATGCAAAGAGGGCAGTTTGGACGCCACGTGCCTTCGGCCCACGTTGACTTGCTAGTGTGGCACATGGCATGCATGATCATTGGACCTACATGACTGTTATAGTCTAAGCTTGCCATGCTGTAACTGTGAGTCTACCATGTCATAATTGCATCGTCAACGTATGGTAATTAGGTGAAGCACATTGCTGTCGCACAACCACCCGCATGCTCTACTGTGCTTTGTACCGTAGCATGCTCAGCATAGCGTAGGACCTTGTCATGCATTTCGCTACATGTGTTGCATGCTTGCTATGCTATGCTACACTACGTAGCATAGTGACTCGCCTTAGTCACAAAAATTTTGCCAATGTGCAAACTTTGCTTCCCGCATTGCGAGACTTGCGAACTTGTTGATTCTGCCCTTTTAAGTTGCCTTCTATCTCTTGCATAGGATTGCTACACCTTACTGCGCCATGTAGCTTAGCATAGCGTAGCAGTAGACATGGTCCACAACTTCCTAATGGAAAGGGACATTGTTGAAGGACTTGGAGTTGAGCGAGGGAGCTGGTTGTATAGCTATTGCTATGCTATGCTATGCTACATAGCGTAGTGTAGCGTGGCACTTCATTCTGCAATTAATTTCTGAAGCATGCTATGCTACATAGTGAGGCGTAGTGTAGCGTATCAAACTTCGTAACTTAGAAAACTTGTCGAACTGTTTCGTGCATCATGAACACTGCTGTCAACTTTGTGCATCGTTTCTGAGCAGGCTATTAGTTGGGCAAACTACTTGGGTGGATAAGTGGGCTAATCCTAGAGCCTGTTTATACCTAAAGTAGAAAATTTGCCAAACTGGCCAGCCTAAATTCAGAGCATTCTCCTCCCAAAAAACTACCATGGTGCTACGAGATTTGCAAGGCCTGGTAAAGTAAGAATGACTTTGAATTTTTTGGGGTGTTTCAGTTAACATTGAAATGGTAAGAAAACTCAAGAAGAAAACATCCAAGCACCCCAAGAGAATGGCCAACACAAATGCATCAAGTTCCCATGAAGTCACACCCTTTTCAATCCTTGAGTCCTTCCTTAGTTTGAGAAATACCTAGTCACCGATTCATTATAGTTCTTATTTAGAAAGGCACTACACATTTCCAAACTGAGAGAGACCATAGAACTAGTGGATGTATAGATGAAGTGGACTCATTACCTACTATATCAAAAGAAACATAGCTTAGTATCAACATCATAACTTAAAGGTAAAAACCAAACATTAGCAATCACTAGAAAAATAGTTCAAACCATCATGAAGAACACTTATTCAATGAAAAACTTATAGGGTGGATAACACACACACGCACACACACACACAAAATGAAAAAGTATAATGATGTTGTAAAACAAAAATAAGAAAATCTAAAGAAATTTGTAAAATAAAAATGTGTAAAAAAAAACTTAAAAAGAACTGAGGGCCTCGATTTATTAGCATAGGTGTCCATCTCCCCCATGATTGAATGGAAAGGGAGAGATCCGAAATAAGGAGCATGGTTTTCAGCTATCAGAGGTGTGAGTTGCACTGGCTGTTCTGGGTTCATGGAAAGGTTTGGTTTATTGCACATTGACCAGTAATCTCTTATAAGGGGTTTTGGGCTTGTATATTGTCATGGCTCCCAAGGGAAAGGTCGTATGGATAATGTAGGGTCCTTCCCATAATGTTTGAAATTTTGTACATTGTGGTACATGTGCGAGGTTCTAGTAAAATACATTGTCTCTTGGTTGGTACTTAACCTTTTGAATTTTTGAGTCATGACGTTGTTTGGTATGTGCCTTGTGTATCTCGTTTGATGATAGGGCAACCAATCAATTCTTGTCTAGCACGTTTAGAGATGTCAATCTTTGTTTTTGTGCTAGATCGAGGTCAAGGTGTAGGTCACATGCCATGGATAGTGTATGAAGCTTAGTTTGAATTGGAAGTTTTGGGAGTTTTCCGTACACCAACTCATAGGGAGAGTAGCCTGTAGGGAGTTTCCAAGTAGAGCGGTACACCCAGAGAGCGTTGTTCAGTTTCATGCTCCAATCTCGCCTAAATTTGCTAATTGTTCTCATTAATATTCTTGTAATCTCTCAATTGGTGATCTTAGCTTGGCCATTAGCTTGGGGGTGATAAGGTGTGGTCAATTTATGTTCAACCCCTAAGCATTGCATCAACTAGCAAAAGGTTGCACTTATAAAATATGTTCCATTATTAGAGATGAGTGCATGCAGCACACCAAACCTATTTACAATTTGTTGTTGTACAAATCATGTAGCTGTAGACGATGTGCAATCTGTTACAGCAGCTACTTCAGCCCATTTGGTTAAATAGTCAATAGCAACAATGACATAATCTTTCCCATTGGACATTGGTGTAATAGGCCCCATAAAATCTATTCCCAAAATATCAAAGGGTTCCAAGGGTTGAATCCATTGTTGCAGACCCTCCATTCTAGTAGTCATTCCACCATCTTGTTGACAGTGCTCACAGGATTGGACAAATTTATGGGCATCCCAAAATAGCGTTGGTCAGTAATATCCTACAAGTAGGATCTTAATGGCCGTTTGTCTCCCTGCATAGTGGCCCCCATAGGGACCTTCACGAGCATCTTGGAGAACTCTTAATTGATCCTCATCAGGCACACACCATCAAACCAAGCCATCAGGACAAAATTTATAGAGTTGTCCCTTGATTTCCATAAAGTACTTGGTTTTATGAAGAAATCGTTGCTTCTTCCTAAAGTCCAACCCCTGTGGTATTTGTTGGGAAAGGTGATAAGTAAGAATGCTACTATACCAATTTGTTCCCAT